>JAOPTO010002147.1:696396-754527 GCA_033822845.1 Tetrapedia diversipes
AATTTTTTAAAAGCTATTTTTAATCAAAATTAACCCCTAAGTAATCAATAATATTTTCTCCCTTGTTATTTACTATTTCTTCCCAACGATCAATAAAATTTTCAACACCTCGTTGGTAGAAATCACCCAATTTCGACTCCTACATACAGTGGCTCCAAAAAGTATTCGTACACTGTATTATAAGGATATAATACCTACTTTTGAAATTCTGATCTCTATGAAATTTTATGCGTGTACAGAGCATGGTATGTCCTGCATGAAGCAATTTTTTGGCGGCAAAATATCTTTTAAAGGGGCTGATAAACAATCTCAAAGTTTCAGCGATTTTTCACGCTTTGAATACAAGCTTTTTTGTGTTTCTTTTTTATATGCCAGGGCAATAGGGTATTAAAAATTAAACATTTTCTATTTGAAAGGTTTCGCTTCATCAAGTACCATTATAAAGTTATCTTTAAAAAATCACAGAAAACTCAGAAACTTCAACGCTGGTTTCACCCCTTTAAAATGGCATTTAGATGAAAACAAAAGATTAATTGATACGTATACTATTACGATCTACATACCCACAAAATTTTATCAAATACTTCTATCAGACTCAAAATATCAGGGTTAAACGAATTTATTTGTGACCTAATGTACGAATACTTTTTGAAGCCACTGTAGCTCTCAATTCTGCATCGGTATTGAACGAACCTCGGCGGATAGCATTTGAAAGAGATCGAAACAGGTGAGAATCTTCTTTCTTAAAAAAAAAAAACGGCGGAAACTTAGTCGCCAACCTAATACATGTATTACAAAACGTGACGACTATCATTCCGGCCATCTCAAATATCGCCCAAGTGCTCGTTCGCCGCCGGTTTGAACGGAAAGGGAAGCAATATCGGCGCCGAGCTCAACGTGTTAATCCGCGCTTCGAGCGCCTCGTGACGCGAATTTCGCCGGACTCGTTCGCTTTTACGCGAGAACGAACGAGATCGTTTCGGGTAATCGAGACGGTTTAACGGGGAACAAGCGGCAGCCAACCCCGGTTGCTCGTCTCCTATCGTCTTGACCCGGGAGAGCAACAGATATTCCGTGGCTCGAGTTTTTCAACCCCCCTTTCGGGCAGCATCTTTGAAAGGCTACACCCTCAAAGGGACCGTTCTCCTGAAGGGCAGAATTTTTTCCCGCCGCTACAACGAGTGCTCTTCCGCGAAACTTGGCCACGCTACGCTTCGAAAATACTCGGTACTTTATACCGGAACGCTTCCCTTCGTTTTTAACTTTCCCGTTTTCACGGGACACTTAACGCTTCTTCTTCGTCCGCCTCGTCTCCTTACTCGTCTTACGCCGCTCGGATAACCAAATTCTTCTTCCCCGGTCCTCTGAAGCTTCTCGATATTACTCGGGGACCTTCTGCCTGATCATGTTAAACGTTATCATGCTATTAATAATAAATTCCTGGTGGATGGCTCATTTTAACCGCCCTGACGGCGGAATCGTTTTAACATTATATTAATTAATTTGGAAATTAATTTGGGTTCTTCCCGTATAAATAAACAAATATTCAAAGGATCGTCTGGGAACAGGCTTACCTCCAAATTTGAATTTTTTACTGGGAACATTTTGATACTAAATTTTCAACTGAACGTATACATCATCATTCGGGTTCACAAGTTATTTGTAAAATAGAAATTTTATTTATTCACGTTTGCATATAATTACGGTCTCACCTGAAATTCGTTGGACGATGGTGTTGGTATAGCGAAAGATCTTGTTGCGAGATATAGGTCGTTCTCCGATTTTCTTTCCCCGAGTTTTACGGTCACTTTCGGACGGTTAAAGCGGAAAATCGTGGTAAGCCATGCGATTTCGATTTCGACCGAACGGAAGCAGAATAAATTGCGGTCGTTAGACGGAAACACGAATTTGCGTTTCAGACGGGAACGTTTCCAGCCTGAACGTGCTCTCGCGACTTTCTAGCTCTCGTCTAGCGTCGCGACGCGTCGCATCAATCACGATCATTATCGCGGCTCGGAATTGTGCCGTAGCGACATTGGAAACGCGTGAAAATTCTCGATACACGTCGCGTTCGCCGTGATCGATTCCACAGCCTGTTTTCTCGAGTTCAATTTAAAAGGCGGTGTGGTAATACGTGGATTTAAGAATTAGTATGTTGGTAAGGTTATTTTTATTATGTATAATTTATCGACGGGTCGAATGGACAGGGTGCTTCCATTTCGGGAACTCAAAGAAAGATTGCGACGTCGCGACGCCGGCTGATGGGGAACAGGTGCCGAACGATAATTCCCGATGTGGCGGGGCTGAGAGATGCGTGCCGCAGGTATATACACGATGCAGATGTTTCGTTGGTCGTTTCGGCTGGCAAAAAGAGAGCACGTGGATCATCGTGAAGAACGACAGGTCTCAAACGACCAACAGAAGAAGAAGAAGAAGAAGAAGAAGAAGAAGAAAGAGTAAATGGACAGGAAAGAAGAAAAAAATGGGCGTGTGCGTTAGACGACGGGCAGAAGACGAAGAAGATGGTCGGCGGCGTTCTGGTCGGTGGTTAGAAAGGTGAGACGGTGGCTCAGGTAGAAACGAAGACGAGACACGAGAAGGGGTGACGGGGACAAGAGGGCGGCAGAGAAGGGAACACAGAGAGAGAGAGAACGAGGAGAGCAAGATGAAGTGGAAAAAGAGGAAGAGAAAGCGAAAGGAAGGGCAACACGCGGCCCTCGGCCGACCTAATGAGCTCTGAGCTCCGGGACGAAAATAATTATAGAAATTTCCTGCCGATGAACGAAGCACCTTAAGAAATATTGCCTCCCATTAATAAGCCACAGACGTATTTGCCTCCAGAATTATAATCAGTCGGGGCTAACAGGGCCCGCTCGTGTTTCCGTGAAATTCGTGTGCCTGCCGTGGCGGCTGGCCAGCCGCCATTGGATCGGCCTAGGCACGAAACGATTTAGTTTAGATTAATATGCCACGCCGGTGTTCCGAGTACCTAGAGGCCGTGGATGCCGGGAGAAAGAGGGCCAGAAGGGGTGAAACAGAGGGAAAGAGGCAGTGAGGAGGGAAAACGCGGAGAGAGGGTGAGAGAGGACTTCGCCTTTCGACCTTATTGATTTTCCTCTCTTCTTGTTCTCTGTCTCTCGCGCGCGTTCACCGTCCTCCCCCCTTTTTCTCGCGTTCCCAACCTGCTCCTTTTCCTGCCTCTTCACTTTCTCCTCGGTTTGGCCGTTCGTGTCTACCCTGCGCGCTCGAGTTAGGGGTACCGTTCTGGCGGTGGGGCCAGAAGTTAAGCAGCGGACGTAAATTAAGCGTGGATTAGTTGCGGCCCCATTGATCAACGTAAGAAACGACGTGTCGCCGATCGGTCGACGCGAAATTAGCGTTTGCACGATGCCGGGCGTCAGGGGGTGGACGGAAGGAGTAGCGGAAGCTCGAAAGTGAAAGGGGAGCGAGAGGCTTGCGGTTCGGGGAAAAAACTTCGGGATGAATAAATGGGGTAGCTTAGGGAAATATTAAAATATGATCGACTAGATTAAAACGACATAGTTGCAGCGTGAGATGCACCCTAGGTGTAGAAGGGGGAAGGGGATGGAAATCAATCTAATTCTCATTTTTCAGCGAGGTATCTAAATTGTACGCGTATGCGTTAAATTCTGAGAACGCGATCTTATTAAAAATAAATTATTGTGGTGGCGTACAACCCCTGCGGATGTTCTATGGGGTTGCATCAACGGCTTTGTAACAGGGCCTGAACGTCGGCTCGTCCTTCGGCCCGAATGGCCAGGCGACCTTCATTACCACGGGCGTTTGATATTGAGGAAAACGACAATGTTAAAAATATATAAATGTGTTTATTTGGTGTAATAATTCTCCGATCCCATTCGCACGTCCTATTCTCATTCAATCAATAAACAAAAGGTGTACACTCACGATCCTCATTCAATTTTTTTTCATCCTCTACTCCATTCACTCATATTGAATTTGCTTCATCGTTCTTGTTTTCCGTACATTGCTCCTCATTCTAATTTCTTGACCGTTCATTCTAGAATCTCTTTCACACAAACAAACATACACACGTCAATAAACTAGCAACCACCCTCACATTTGATTACAGCCTCATTAGAATCCAAAAAGCACTCGCAGAGTCCTTTCCACGTCTCCATAGTTTTCCCCCCTCAACGCGTCCAGGGAATATAAATACAGGACCTTCCTGGGCACGACAACTCAGTTATACGGTCGATCTATCGCAATCAATATATCACAATGAATCTATCGCAGTCAATCTATCACAATGGATCTATCATTCACTCATTTAACCACAACACATAAACGTGTAACAAACCACAAATAAAGACTTCTACATTGTAATTATTGGAGATTATGGATTGAAAGGAATAAAATAATGATAACGGTTCACTTAAGATTTTACTAGACATTATTTCTAAGAGAAGGTATATCGCTTTCTAAACCTGATCTCTACACAGCGAGAGGCAAGACTCGAATAAATAGAAAAAGGCTAAAGGACACAGTTCGTTAGGGTCCTCTAATTCTTACGCACAGCGTGGTAAGGAAAACCACTTGACCCGTTCCTGGAACCTCCTCAGCCGATAGCTCGACCTTACATAAATATTTCTTCGAGGCGATTGATTTTTGTTTATTCGTTAGGATACGAATTTCCAACAGTAATAAATAAAAACTTAGACTTCCGATGAAGCATTGTTTCATCGGCGAAATCGAAGCTTCGGATGACACAAGGTTTCACAGACAGCGGTTACTTTTTAATCAACCCCAACGCGTTAACGAAACGATTATCGGGATCGCGTTAATAGGGCGAGACTTGGAACAATCGCGGGGAGGAAATGAAAAGGTCGCAATTACGAGGATAGCGTGCAGATTTTCGGCTGTAATTAATTATCGCGCGCGAGTTTATTTATCCGCGGCCCGGCGTCGACGCGATAATTTTCTCCGGACGATTTATCCGAAAACCCGCCGATAAATAGCGGGCTTTTCGATTAATCGAGCCGACATTTGCTCAGACGTCACGCCTCGGTCGAACGTTCTTGCTTCCTCGGCCGCTAATTAACGTCTCCTCTTTGCTCTTCCCCTTCGACGTACGCTTCGTTTCGAACCACCGATTCGTTGCTCCGAAATCGTTCAATATCTTACACCTTCGTTGTCACAAAAATTGACTGATAAAAAAAAAAATGGCTTAATAAAACTTACGATAAATCAATTTGCATAATCCACTTAAAATATCCTTAAAATATCCTTAAAAATTAAAAGTGATTCTACAAAACGGTTTTCTTTCATCCGAAACATTCTTGAAGTGCATGTACACTAGTGGACAAAAGTTTAAGACAAGAGGACAACGTAAAACATAATTTTATGGTTCGCAAATATTGTTTATCTATTATTCATTTTTATCGTCATTTTAAAATTTATCAAATTTTATTAACACTGTTATTTCTTATTAATTAATTAATTTACTTTCATTGACTCTTTGGTCTTAAACTTTTGCCGGCTACTGTATCTGTCGCAGTTAAATCACTGTCTAGGTTAACCCTTATTCAAGTACACGATACATTGAAGATATCGTTTGAGGCCAAGGGGTCGCGTGCACCTATTGAATCTCCAACTAAAACAAACCCAGCTCCGATTCATTCCTCTCCAACAACCATCATCACCGCAAACTTCACCCTTCCGACGATCCAACCGTCTAATCCATCTCCCCCTCGCCCATCCATCCTTCCTTCTCGGTTAACCTCCTCGATACCTTGCACCTACGCGAACACGTAATTCCTCCAGTTTCTTCCCAAACAAACGCGTTTACACCGTTTACGAATGAATCGAAATTAAAATTAACCCTTTCGTTACGCGACGACCTGGTTGTAACGTAGGTTTATGCGTGGATCCTTGTTTCAAAATTAACCATACCGAATTAAATTACTAAGAATTACAACTTGGTGTTGTAATCACCATAAATTGTATTTTTATTTATAATAATAGCGAAATTTGTTAATATTTAAATAACTGATTATGCTTTAAAATATACTCATTTTCAAGTTTCTCATATAATACGACGAAACAGTTGTTAAGTAGCTCTTAAAAAGGTGTACATATAAGAGAATTTCAAGGTATTGTTGAACGACGTTTTGGTCGTTCACCGAAGACTACCAACGTGCAATGTGTACACTTTTCGGCGCTGCGGCCCGTTTTCAGTGTGATCGCTTCGGCAGAGCGGACTGCCGTAACGAAAGGGTTAATTTTGCTCAACTGAACAGTTATATGCAAGCTTGGAAACAGAACGTCTTAGTTTGAAATTCTTTTTGTAAGGAGGGAGCAGGGGGCATCTTATTCCTAGCACTTTTCGCCAACTTTTATCGATGAAATGATACGTACGCATACCCAAATCTATTTAAACCCTAGGGATGAGAAGCAGCTGGTCGTTTGGACCGAAGGATGGGCCAACGTTCAGGCCCTATTGTAAACTGTTTGATGCAACTCCTGAGAGTACTGGCTGAGATTCCAAATCACCACACTGTACATCCTTTTTTAAAACTGATTCTGTGTTCATCATCTCTGTAGTAATAACCAAACTCCCAGCGACACTGAAAAAAAACCAGCAGAGGAAATGGAGAAATAAAGGTCCCCTTTCCCCTATTTTCTGCTCTCAAAGTGTCAATTTACGCGCGGCTGTAACGAAAGGGTTAAATCTAAAATTTGGCATTTTTTCGACACGGAATACAAGACAAACGCTATCGCTTGGCAATTTTCGATCGGGAAATAAGAAAGGCCCGTGACACTCAAACGGTTAAGAATGGTCGGGCGAGCAGTCCGCGAGGCGTATCGATTGTCGGCGAGATCATTTTTCACTGGAAGCGAGAAGCCGGCTGCACGGGACAGGGAAAAGGCTCGAGGAACGTGTGCCGCGATTTGCATATGAAAGCCGGCCCCGCTTTCCGCCGGTACCCAGCCTGACGACGCTCGTTGTCGCGCCGGTTGTTGATTGGCAGAGAGCTTCGCGCTTTACACTCGAAGCGTTCTGTTGCTCAAGGAACAACGTTGTCTAGGTCGCTCTCCCTGGCCGAATAAACGGACGGTCAGGACGCGTGCACGCGCGGCGATCCTTCTTCAGAGAGCAACGGAATTCCTCGCGAAGTTCGCCTAGCGGCGCTATTTGCATACGCGACCGAAGGTTTCGATCGCTGCCGGACGCTTTCGGTGTCGTTTGATGTCGATTCGCGGAGATTGCGCCACTTTGGCGCGTTGGAAAGTTTGTTAGAAGATAGAGGGGATCGCGCAAAAGCAGGGAACAACTTTTAAGAGTGACGTTTGCGAAATATACTATTGAACAGAATCTTGGAACCATTTTACTTCTGTATCATAGTCGCAGCCTTATAGAATCCGGGAAACACTCGAACCGTCCTTTGCATATCTCCAGATTTAATTAGTAGACGATAAATTAGTTAAAGCGAGCTCCGCATTAACCTTAGAACTCCTGAGCCTCGATCTGTTACGCGATCTGTTCCTTCTATGAAATCTATATTTCAAGAGGAAGCCGGTCGAAAGAAGGAGACGTCGGAGGGAAGAATAAAAGTTGCAGCCGAGCCAGCGACGCGACCGCCGAAGAAAAGGAACAAGGAATATTTTATACCGGAGGGAAGCTTTTAAAGAAGTGGTCCTAATATTTTTTTCACCGGCCAAATTATTCTGTCTTCGGGAATAATTCAGCCGTGGCGGGCGAGGAGCTCGGCGTGGCTGGAACAAGTTGGACATTTTTCATTAACAGCCGAACTGGGTCAGCTTCAACAAGTTCCCGTCGGCCCGGATAAACGCGCGGACCTTCGCCGTGGAACGCCGTGCTCTGTACACCGTTCCCCTCGCGACAGAAATTATTCCCAGAGTTTTGCGGTCGGATTTTTCAACGACACCCTGTACTTTCCCCCGGATAAATGTTACACGCGCACGGTAATTGGCCCGAAATTACGCCGCGCCGGCTTATGGAGATTAAGATCGAGCCGCGCGCGAACGATCACGCTTCGAGGGAAGAGGCAGTGACGGCGGAGGAGGAGGAGGAGGAGGAGGGGGAGGCGAAGGAAGGAGAAAAGGGGTGAACCGGCAAGAAGATAAAAAGGAAGCGTTCCTTTCGAGGAAGAAGAAGAAGAGCTAAAAGAAGAAGGGAAAGCAGCAGGAAATGAAGAGTAACGAGAAGAAGGGGACGAAGAAGGAGAGGAACGAGGGAACGCGGCTCAATAGGAGCCGGGACAAAAACGAGAGGAGGCCAACTGGCCGGCGTAAACGCGATTTTACGGGGGATACGTAGGCAGAGCCTGTTGTTGTTCATCGTGCTGCAGCACCGCGTAATTCCTCGTAACAGGCCGGCGGAACAGCGTAAACGGCGTGATCTATGGCGTCTCGAGGAGGATTGACGCTCGTCGTCGGCTGGCGAATCGATTAAACGCGCCTGTTTTGCGCGTGCACGGCTGATTTCACGCGCGGAAGCACACTCGCCCTCGCGAGTACCATCGTGTAACGGAGAAACGAGCGAGCGAGCGAGAAACGATCGTGGATTCCTCGCCACCGACCTCTGCGCTTTTCGATTCGAAGAAAGGGAAGAGCGAAAAGAGAAAGGCGATCTCGACGGTCGATTTTTATTCCGCGCTTAAATAGGACGGTTCCGTTGCGAAGGGTAGGAGAGGGGGGGGAGGAGGAGGAGGAAGGAAAAAAGGAAGTTGTTGGAGGAAATTGAATTCATGTTCCAGGGAATTTAATAGCCAAGTTTTACCCGATCCTCGGTTCTAATTCAGCCTGACAGCCCCTTCACATTCCTGTTCCGCGTCATTCACCCGAAATCCTCCTTCCGACCAGACCTGACCGAGTTAACGCGAAGTGCCGAGCCCGATGATCGCCGCGGCAAAAACTCGTATCTTCGTCCGTTTGACGAATAACCGGGCCAGGTCGAGCATCGCTGCCAGGCCTGGCGGTTAATCAGCGAACGAGGACGCCGCCGCGTTAGCCGTGGGGTATAATTGCGAAATTTGTCAAAGGACGCTCGCTCGTTCGCCCGTTTGGCCCTGCCACGGTCGAGGAGGCAAAAGAAAAAAAAAAAAAAGGAAGATGAAGAAGAAGAAGGGGATAAAGGAGAAACAGGAAGAAGGCTCGACGGGGGAGGAGGGGGGAACCGGCAAGCGGCATTGACAAAAGCGCAGCGGGGTCACGGGTCGTCGCGGATATGAAATTCCTGCATTATCAAGGTCAAACGCTGGAGAACGTGACTTTCAGCGAAGCTGTTAGCCACGTCACGCACGACTGGCCATGATAACCGACGACACTGGATGTTCTCGGAAGCATCAGTCTTGCTACGAGAATGGCGGCCACGTGAGGAGGGAGGAAAGAGAGAAACGGCCGGGCTGCTTTCCCGTGCAGACCACGTCGGGCAAAAAACGATTAAGCTCCCGGCCATCGACATTCCGAGACGCAAGGCGGAACGCGCGGCAGATATCGTTTGATATCGTAAAATAAATCGAGCTTAAGTGATATCGAGCACGAGGACTGTTCATCCTTCCTTCTCGTCTCTTCTCTCTTCTCTCTTCCTCTCTCTCTCTCTCTCTCTCTCTAGCCCCGTATTTCTGTGGATGAAACGATCTCTCGATTCGATCCAATGCCGGAATTTAGACGGGGAACGAATTTGGACGATCGGTTCTCGAATCGTTCCTTCCTGCTCCCTTCTGTTTGAGCTTCGTCCGTTTTCTTCATTCCTCTCGATCTCTCTCTCTCACACTGTTTACGTCCACGTGGTCATGAAACTCCGTAATTTGTTTTACTCAATTTCATTCGGCCGCTCGGCAATTATTTACACTGGTTAATCGCCAATTTCACGCGTAATTACGTTTTAATTTTGAATCATCGCGTTGGACGCGGTCGGATAGCATCGGTCGAGCCCGCGGCCTGTTAGATCGGTACTGGAGCTCGGGAATCGGTTGTCGAATTCGTGAGGAACCATGAATATTGACCATGACTTCGCCTTCATTCAGTTACAACAAAGTTTGAAAGCTGTGTTTATGATATAATTAGTTAAATTATAAATTGTTTGAAATAAGCGTAGGAAGTGAGATTTTGCGGAAACCAAGGGAAAACGGTCAAATATAAAAGAGAAACAACTGATGGAGAGAGTAGAAGAAGATGGCGACGTGAACCGCGTGCGTGCTCGAGCGTCTTATTCTGTAACCGGATTATTATTAGCAATGAACTATCTTTAACACTTTACCGACCGTTCGTGAATCAATTTATTCGTGATCAGTTCGCTCACTTCGCAGAGGATACATCATTAATGAATCGAACACAATGATTTCCTTTGAATAATTAATAGTTTAACATCCCTTTACAGTATATATATATGTAATGGGAGGATAGTTATTGAAGTCGAACACAATATGATTCTTCTAAAATAAGAGGAATTATTATTTAGTAAATGACAATTATTATTACATACAATATTTATACCTAATTGATTAACCTAAAATAAGAGACATGTACAATATTTACACATAATTGACTAACCTAAAATAAGAGAATCAAGAATTAAATATCCGTGCTTTCGTTGGAACTATGGATCTCAATTTATTTTAACACTATTCACTATCAATTGTCCGTCTTTCTCTTTGTCTTTCTCGACTCGCAATTCTTGTCCACGTGGCCGTGTCGTCGTCGTGGCTATTGTTGTATTACTACTACGTCTGCGCACTCACTCACACACAAAGCTTACATATATACGATTTTTCTCAAAATAGTCAGCTTCGCGTAAGGGAACATTACAAAACTTACAAACTGAAGCATATAAAAAGCCGATTAATAGGCTTTCGGTCGGTAAAGTGTTAATAACAAAACATTCCATCAATCAATATCCCTACATAAGTACCACTCAAGGAATTGTCCTTCAAACTAAATTTCAAATAAAACACCTAAAACACTAGAGAGTTACTGGTACCAAAATTGAAAAATAATTCAGAATGCGAAATGTTGAACCTCGTAAGAAAGCAGTATCGAAGTTGTCGATCGAAAGAATGTATCGACTTCCAGAACGTTTGATTCTCTTGGTCCACGCTTGGATCGATATAACGAACAACAACTTTTTCTCCTCCTAACAGAGTCAAGAGAAACCTCGAGCTCCTAATGGGGCCGCGTGACGCGAGACGCGTTAAAAAGAAGCGCATTAAGCGAAACTTGGTCGGCGAAGAGTTGCCTTATTGCTCTTTTTACCGAGAGAGTCACCTGTTACCTATCGTCTCCCGTATCACTTCGTGCACCCTTAACGAGAATCCAGCGCTGAAACCGAATACACCCACGTGTACATCAGAAGCCCCGTATAGTATCGAGTGTCCCTCGCAATAGTCTTTCGCCGATCGAAACGATCTCCCCTCCCCTGCCGAGGTTTCCAGTTAACCCTTTGCACTCGAGAGGTGACTGTTAGTCGTTCAACAATACTAACTTAAAAAATTCTCCAATTCGAAATATTTACTATTGTAGGAATCATTTATTTGCCGATGGGTTTTTACAGAAACTACTGTCAGGATTCAAGCTAATACCATGACTTCTAATAACGAACTATATTAACGAACTCTCTCCTATAACGAACTCTGAACTATATCTCATAATGAACTCTATAGACCTCTCGCGAGGCTCCCTATATATTTGCCTCGAGCCTGATAGGCGGTTCCTGTCTTTTCCAATCAGGACCTTCGAAAAAAATGCACCATATTTGTACGGCTGTTAACACTAAATAAACGATAATTATAACATAAAGATATTAACACAACTGAAAATCTTTCTGTTATCACACACACACACACACTAACTGGCTTTTTTATCGCTGTTCACTCTGTCAATATCATGCGTATGCAAATCACACAGATCATGCTTCGCTACACTCCTTCCACAACACGAACCTTAATGTCTGCTCGTACGTTTGTCGTACATTTTGTCATCCTTCCATAAAAACATTCTTTCTCGTATCCCATACTCTATGACAACCGTTCCACCACGTATACGAGGTAGAAAAGACGAAGGGACTCGAAGAGCAACTCGGATATTTATCGAGTGTATCGCGATTCGTTTGTTTACCGAAGGGAGCAGCTCGGCCAGGGTGTTTGAATACGCGGGATCGGTTATGGCGCGGAGGGGGGGAGGAGGGCTAGATTTATGGAAATTGGATCAGCAGGAGGTCGAAGGCTCCTTCACGAGAGGTTGCGAGTTGTCTAGGAATAGGTGGACCTTCCCCGGGGCGCGGAATCGGTCGAGGTTTCCTGGCTTTTTAATTTGTTCGACGAGTAATTTGAATGGGAGGAAGAGTGATTTAGCGCGGCCTGATTATCGTCCCGGAGGTTATCGCCGTGAAATATCGATAGGTCCACGGTGTATCGTTAACGATCCACGAACAGTCGGAGGCAACGGAAAAAATGATTCGTCGGGTAACCGATTCAATTCACGAAGATTTACGCGCCTTTTAATTGCATCCTGAGTTACGATTTCGAGTCACGAAAATTCCGCTCGTTAAAAATCTACGAGTTTACCATTAACTTCCAAACGGTACGACAGCACGGAGTATAATTTATGCTCTATGCTGGAAATTGAATACAGAAATGCTACGAAGCAAAAATTAATTATAAACCAGCTTTCTTTTAACGTACTTTCTCAACGGCTTCTTTCAAGAAGCTAAGCCATATCTGGCATTTTAGAAAATTTAAAAACGTTGAAAAACAGATCAAAGGGGTTGAAGGATCTGGATGGGGTCGTAGGAATTTTGATCACTGCGTTTTGCTAATCTAGTGACAAAGCTTGCAAGGTTCGGTCAGAATTACACCTACCTCGTGCTATATGATGAAGAATTGTAGTACTTCAAATAAAAGTGCATTTTATTTAGTAAATATAAAATCCCATTTTTATGGTATAACAAGGGAAACGGTTAAACGTGAGAGATAGCGTTAGATCGGTTAATGGGGTGTTGGAAATTGAATACAGAAATACTACGAAGCAAAAATTAATCATAAACCAGCTTTCTCTTAAGGTACTTTCTCAACGGCTTCTTTCAAGAAGCTAAGCCAGATCTGGCATTTTAGACAGTTCGAAAACATCGAGAAACGGAACAAAGGGGTTGAAGAACCCGGACGGGGTTGTAAGAATTTCGACCACTGCGTTTTGCTAGTCTTGTGACAAAACACTCTAGGTGCAATTAACACATTGACAGCCGGCCCCGCGAAAACGCGGGTTTCTGAGTCTGTCGTTTGAGTAGCTGCTCCACGATGATGTGAATTTTTTTTAACGTTAAATTGTATATGACGAATATGCAAATAAAATGCACTATTTCACGAAAATATATAATGTTTTAAATATTTTTTTTGGCTATTCAGTGATCAGAAACAAACAAATAAAGCCGCCGCTCAGGCTTTAAATGTCTCAGGTCGCCGGCTGTCAATGTGTTAAAATTGCCCTTCCCCGTGCTATATAAAAGTATTAATAAATTATCAAAGTATTATTTCACGAATAAGAGTTCGTTTCATTTAGCAATATAAAACCCCATTCCCAATACTCTAAAACTCGAGTCCATCTAAGCCTACGACCCAACCGCTCACGTTTCGAAACCGATTCGAATCAACGCGCTCAACGTGCTCGGTGGAGACCGAAGATCACCCAAGTCGATATCGCGTTCACGGTGAAAGGGGACTCGAGCAATCTTACCGTTCCACACGCGAAACCGATCGATTTCCGCGCGGAGCGGAAGCGAGTCGCTGCGATGAAACATGCATCGCGGCACGAACCCGCGAGGACACGAGAACGCCTCGCGATAGGGCCCCGCCCGTTTCGCGGGTAGATCGAATGAACGAGTGAATCGTGAAACCAATGTTAACCCTTTGGGTATGTTTGACGAGTGAGACTCGTCATTTGCTTACTTGGGTGAAGTTACGGTGGACGAGTCTGACTCGTCATCTGAATTTAAGAAGCAGGCGTTGATGTTTGCGGCACCCCCACCAGTAGGCTTTGATCGCAAACAACAAATATTTTTATTTTGTATCATTTATATATTTATTTATATATAAATATATTTTTTTGTATTACTTTTACATATTAATCCATATAGCGACAAATTAAATCCATGCCATGAGCATAAAAATCTTCAAATAATTCAGTACTCAAAGGGTTAATGTTAAAACACAATGGCTCCAAAAAGTATTCGTACACTGTATTATTGGGTTGGAGGGAAAGTTCTGTCGTATTTTCCGTTTCCGTTAATTCACGTGGAATCCAAACGCTTTGTTTTAACACAAACCCAACAGATTTAATGTGATCTCCAACAGTTGTGTGATGAATGCCAAACTCTTCTGCAATTTCTCGACTTGTTAAATGACATAACTTGTTTTATGACAGGGCGATAGAGTATTAAAAATTAAACGTTTTCTATTTGAAACGTTTTGCTTCATCAAGTACCATTACAAAGTTATCTTTAAAAATGAGAGAAAGCTCAGAAACTTCAATGCTGGTTTCACCCCTTTGAAATAGCATTTAAATGAAAAGAAGAGATTAACTCATACGTACACTATTACGATCTACATACCCACAAAATTTTATCAAATACTTCTATCAGACTCAAAATTTCAGGGTTAAACGAATTTATTTGCGACATAGTGTACGAATACTTTTTGGAGCCACTGTAGGTCCGGTCGCACTCGTAAAAATAAAAATGGCCAACGACGAATCTGTAACACGTAGTCGAATAAACGTTGTCGAAAGAATCTTTTGTCCGCTAACCGTTCCTTCCAATTTAGGCGTCCTCACGGTTGAATCCTCCATGTGTCCCCATCTTGTTAAAAATCAGCGTTTATCGGTGCTGATTCTAGATTGACAGAAGATCGTCCCGGCTCTCGCAACCTAACGTTTTGTTACTCGTCGACGCGGATATTACACCGAGTGTTTGGTCGGGAGGCGAGAAATCTCGCCGGTTAACCGAACAGTGATTGCTGGCGGTTTATCGCGGCTGCATCGACCGTTTCGAGAAATGAGCGGTTGTAATGGAGGAGGGGCGTGAACAGGTGTGATCAATTGGTTGCGAGATAGATGGTGGTCGACGAGGCGGGGTTCCCGGGGCTTTTTTTTAATTGGCAGATTGAGGGTTTAAGTAGACTGCTATCGGCGAGGGGTGAATAAGCAAATTGGCTCTGATGGATTGCGAGCGCGCGCGGTGGTGCTCGATCGTTTGGTCACGGATAGGCTCCAAGAAAGATGGCCCCGCAATGATTTCTATCGACCGCGGTGGATAGAAATTAACCCTTTCGATACGCCGTTATACATTCCTGGTACGAGGAAGTTTTTCCCAAAAATGCCTGCACTATACTCGACAGATGATCGACAGAAAACTTTTCATTCGGATCGCGACAGTACTCAGAGAACGTACGAGGAAATTTTTCCCAAAAATGCTTACACTATACTTGACAATGATCGACAGAAAACTTTTCATTCGGATCGCAACAGTACTCAGAGAACGTACGAGGAAATTTTTCTCAAAAATGCTTACACTATACTTGACAATGATCGACAGAAAACTTTTCATTCGGATCGCGACAGTACTCAGAGAACGTACGAGGAAATTTTTCCCAAAAATGCTTGCACTATACTCGACAGATGATCGACAGAAAACTTTTCATTTGGATCGCGACAGTACTTCAGAGAACGTACGAGGAAATTTTTCCCAAAAATGCTTACACTATACTTGACAATGATCGACAGAAAACTTTTCATTCGGATCGCGACAGTACTCAGAGAACGTACGAGGAAATTTTTCCCAAAAATGCTTGCACTATACTTGACAATGATCGACAGAAAACTTTTCATTTGGATCGTGACAGTACTCAGAGAACGTACGAGGAAGCTTTTCCCAAAAATGCTTGCACTATACTCGACAGATGATCGACAGAAAACTTCTCATTCGGATCGCGACAGTACTCAGAGAACGTACGAGGAAATTTTTCCCAAAAATGCTTACACTATACTTGACAATGATCGACAGAAAACTTCTCATTCGGATCGCGACAGTACTCAGAGAACGTTTCATGGCCGCCGCCAATAGGCGACGGTAGTACCGAAAGGGTTAAACTGTTGTTAACAAAATATCCGATAAACCTGATCGTACGATCGGCGATGGCAGTCAGCGTGGTCCACTTTTCCAAGCGGAATTCCGCCTAGCGCCCGTCAAAGGGATTTTTAAAGCGACTCGTTCCCGCGCAGATGCCTGGGATCGTTGGTGCACGCGAATTTCGAGGAACGCTCTGATGAATACGTCGAGGTTCGATCGAGAGGGGAGGTGGCGAGTTCTCTGGAATCGCGCGCGATCCTCTCTGTCGAGGGAGAGGGCCGGAAATTACTAGATAGCTCGGAGCCCCGCTAATGCTTATCGTAATACCCCCGTTCTCGCGGCGGGCCGCTTATTTTTTTCCGCCTCGCCCCTGCGCCCACCTTCCCGTTCGCGCCCCGAACAACAAAGGGAACAACAAGGGGAACAACGAGGGGAACAACGAACGATCCCTGGTTCGCGCGGTCGTTACGATACCGGCTGGCAAATATGAATTATTAAATTTGGACAAAGGTTCACGCCTCGGCCGATGTACTTACACGAAGCGGCGAACGCGCGGCAATAAGACGACCGAATGCAGCCGCGGACTCCCTGTAATCAGCCGCAATCACGGCGACTGCTTATTTACACCTCGGGACTCGTGAAAGACGTGCAACGAGCCACCACACGAGATAGGAACCGGCTGCAAAAATCGTAAACACCGTGCGCAACGGCGAGGGCCCTCGAGTTCCGGCCGCCCGAGGAATTGCTTTTCAGCCGGGGAACACGGGGATCGGTATCGTTCGCGCCGACCCGCTGGATCTCGACGTCTGACAAAGCGGCGGAATGTCCCGATCACCGGGTTTCGCGTGTTGCGGGACGGAGGTCGGTGGGAAATTACAAACCGCTCGCGAACGGCTAGCTCTGGTACAATGTATGGCTTGGAAAGTGGACGGGGTTAGGGAACGGGTTTCACGACGCGTGCTGATCCGGGATCTAGATTTTAAACTAGATATTTAAAGAATAATTCCTTGACTGGTACTCATTTTAAATGACTTTTTTTTTTATTAATTATATTAAGATCCACCAGTTGAGCGTTTGACTTGAAGAACAATAAGTAGCGAGTGATTCGACGTAGGAGTTAGTATGATAAAAATTGATGTTGAGTCAAACTCGGCGAAAGAGTACAAAGGGTTAAAGATCAATACAAAATTTCGTCATTTAAAACAAATAAGTTTGAACACTTTATCAATCAACACGATCGTTGAATGTTTATGGACCGGGTTTCACGACGCGTGCTGATCCGGGATCTAGATTTTAAACTAGATATTTAAAGAATAATTCCTTGACTGGTACTCATTTTAAATGACTTTTTTTTTTATTAATTATATTAAGATCCACCAGTTGAGCGTTTGACTTGAAGAACAATAAGTAGCGAGTGATTCGACGTAGGAGTTAGTATGATAAAAATTGATGTTGAGTCAAACTCGGCGAAAGAGTACAAAGGGTTAAAGATCAATACAAAATTTCGTCATTTAAAACAAATAAGTTTGAACACTTTATCAATCAACACGATCGTTGAATGTTTCAAATATTACCGAAAACCATAAATAATTTAACCGTGTACTTTCATGCATATGACCAGAATATGCAAAATATACAAAATATCTACTGTACTTAAGATACGCGTTAGAATATTTCGAGGATGAAAGACATTGTAATTAAAATTTTTACTCGCGTTTGTAAGAACGTCCATAATCCCATTTCTTCTGTAATTCTTCGACTTCCACGCAGTCGTGCCAAGAATATCCTATGAATTCGTGTTGCTCGCATACGCGTTAGAATATTTCGGGGATGAAAGAGATTTTAATTGAAATTTTTATTCGCGTCTATAAGAACGTCCATGGTCCCGTTTCTTCTGTAATTCTTCGACTTCCACGCAATCGTTTCAAGATTATCCTATGAATTCGCGTTGCTCGCGTTGCTCGATCAATTTCGACGTATGCTGGTTGCGTTTATGATTCGCCACGATGCGTTGTTTCGCCCAGTGCAACCTCGGGGAAGATCCCAACCGGTTCTCGAGACAAAGAAACGACCGGTGTCGCAAGGGCACCGAGCCGCGTACACCGGCGTGTCCCGTCGTTAGCCGGAACAATGGGCCGCGTACCGATTCAATGGATCGGTTCTTACGTGTTAATCGAGATTTACATCGTAGCCGCGTAATAACACGCTTCAATCTTGAATGGAGCGTCGTTGATGCCTCTCCGGTTTCAATGAGACGTTCCTGAAACGACTTCTCTTCCGCCCGGTACCGTAAACCTTGAACAATGCGAGTACGCTCATTGTCTGTGCCGCAGCTTTGTTTCGAGGGCTTAAACGCCCTTAAATGGAATAAATTTACGATTTTTAGTGGCAATTTCTGCGGAAAAGGTGAAGGCGGTTCGAAATCAAGCAAAGAAGATGGTCAAATTTTCGACGGTTTATACACGTTAACCCTTAAATGAATGGCGGGCCCCACAGAGTACTAACTACTTAATTGGTTATGAAAAAAAGTAAAAACATACTGCTGACTTTTATATAACTATGTTCAATGGCATTTTTTGATTATTTTTGTATTTTTTTAATTTTCTTGCCAACACAACATTCTAAATTGCGTTTTTTTACATTTTAAAAAATTGATTTTTATGGCCGGTTTAAAAAAAAAACTATGCATTTAGGGGTTAAAATAGTTTGCTGAAACGAATCATTTTATAATTGTTTCTTGACATATTTATATACAGAATAAAATATAATTTAATTTTTTTTAAACATTACTTTTTATATAAAGGCTATGTGCCCTGCTGAATACAAATACAAACTTGCTGACGTAAAAGCATTTTCTTTTAATAAAACGGTTAAATCAAACGTTTGAGGATTGAAACTCGAAAATCACGCTCGTTTGCGCCCCATTGCCCGATCGAGGGTATAAAGTCTGAAGAAGCGTACCTGGCACCGTTTCCAACCTTCTAATATCTTCTTATTAGAATCTATATTACGGTTGAATCCTAAACGCACCGATTCCCCCGTATTTCCCTCCGGCTCGTGTTCTCCGCGGCAGCGCAAACAAATGAATATTTCATGATCGGCAACGAGAAGGAGGAGCGAGACGATGGGACGTCTCGGGATGGTATAAGAGTTGGCCGCGGCGTCCTTCGTATAATTGATTTCAATCGAACGCCGTGGAAGGAACATCGAGCCAAAGAGTGCTCCCCGTCGAACCGGATATAGAAAAGTTTGCGGGCTGCCAGGGGCGGGAAGGAAAAAACGTTCTGGGCCACGAACAGACAGATTGGTCGACCGACTAGGACCGACTGGTTCCTCCAACTTCTTTTTTTTTTCTTTTTTTCTTTACCAACCTTTTTCTCCCTTTTCTCGTCCAACAACTAACCGATCTTCGACAGGTCGACCGGATTACACGGGCGATCCCTGGCATGTAGGTCCGTACGAGCAATTTAAAAGTTTGCAATTCGTAGATACAAATGTTTCCTGTCGCCCATGTCTGCCGGTGATCGCCAAGGAAAACGCGAGTGTACCGGTTATCCGATCGAATTGTTGTTACCCTATACCCCGCACTGAATTCGCCGATTTTTTCTTGTTTCTCGTTGAAATTGAATCTCAGGGCGTATATGTTGTGTAATGCATTTGTATTATGTCGATGGGTGTCGCCATCCTGTGGCTGGCAAATTTATAGTGCTTGCTTTTGTCTTTAGTCAGTCGTCGAAGAGTCGGCCACGGAAGAAGACATCATAAAGAGAAATAAATATATAACAAAACATTAATCTGTGTAGTGATTTCTACAGTATAGATTGCAGGGTAATCGGTGTTATCGATTGCAACAACGTGTCTTAATTTCTAAGGTGACGCATTGCCCTCTTGCATTGATACTTCTTCCTTGACGATCACTTTGACTCTTACTACTTGAGTGCCGCGATTCGTTGTTTTGCTAGTAATGCTTCTCCGTTTTTCTCCTTTTTGCTTCTCTTTACTTCTGCAAGTGGGCTAAGGCCGAGCGCCTTTTAAGGGTTCGGAAAATAGGAGGTGGGACAGAGAAGTAGACGATTTGGAAGGTGGAGGAAAAATAACTATCAATCCCTAAGAATTAGTGCAATCTACGAAACCTAAAATATCCAGCTAGACTATTATACAGTAAAGCCTGTTTTTATGCAGCGAACAGGGACCGCATAAAAAAAGTCGCACTTAGGAAACACATCAATTATTTACGAAATAGATCAGAGAATGCTTTCAATTGAATAAAATAATTAAATTAGACCTGGAAAAATTGTAAAAATTCTTCATTGTACATATACATGGAGAAGTTTTCAAATTGTACATTAAATAGTTCGCTGCTACTCGTCGTAATCCAAAAAGCGTTTTGTCTTGTGACAAATTGGTCCAAAATCGCTTTCGTCGTTTGAAGATAGGATTTCAATTCCACAATACGTATATGTACACTGATAGGAAACATTAAACTGGTGCTAACGCCGGTGAGATTCATATACCGCATAAAAAAGGACCGCACGAAAACAGGTTTTACTGTAATCGCATCTTTCTTAATCGTTCTCGCTCTAAATCAAAAACACAACAAACAACCACGAATCCGGCCTACTCGATCCGCAATCGGGATCAATTCCTTGTAACATCTGCTCGACGAGCACCCTCCGTTGAAAACACAGCGCCTCCTCTTACTTCAATAATCCTCGACCCAACCCTCCGACCGACCTCGATAGCTTGCCCTCGTCCCGAAAATTTCCACGGGAAACTCGCGAGCTTCCCTCGTCTCTGCGATAACCGTTCCCCGCGTCACGCGAACTTCCCCGTTAGGTAGGTAGGTAGTCGGTCCTCGTAAGGGAGCGCAATAATTATTCGCGGGACGGGAGGACGGGTTGGAATTCGCGGATCGAGCTCATAACTCAGACAGTTTGAACGGAGCAGTCGGCAGAAGTCGTGTCTGGTGGCGGCCCCCCGCGGAAAGTTGCAGATCTCCTGGCTTCCGGAAGTTCCTCCCGCGGTGTGACGTGCCCCGTCTAACGGAGCCTGGTTCTACCTGGCGCGGGCGTTGTTTGCCGAAGACGTTTACGACGTGCCGTACGGTTGATCCGTTCGCCGACAAATAGCGGCGCGATAACGCCCGTCGACGATATACTGCTAATAGCGGATTCCGAGTTTCCAGCCGGATCAACGGCTGGGAGATTAATTTTAATGCCGAGCGAAAACGCGTCCTCCACGGGGAACAATTCCCTCAGGCTTGCCGCCTGTTTTTGCCGGGGGTCTTGAACGTTTTAAGGGTCGAGAGACGGACGATCAGCCTGTCTTAAACCGTTAAGCACCGCTTTTTTGTTTAACGTCTTTATTAAGCTTCATTAGTCCGGAAGAGAGCGAGCTACTTGTCCGATGAGTTTTATCGGTTACTTAAAAGTCGAGGAATAGATAAGATACCTCTTTCCAGGGATTATCTTGCCTCCATTTTATCGGGGAATAAAATCGTTGCCGTGAAATTTCACTTTGTCAACGGTTGACGAGGAAAGGGTTGATTTCCCTGCGAAGGGTACTATTGGAAACACGCTTACAGAGCTTGAAATCATGATGTCTTTCAGACGAAAAAAAAGAAAACGTAACTCGTATTCCGTGTCCGCGGTAAATTCAACAATCACGCATAACTCAACATGTGCATTGGAATCTGATAGAGATGAAACACAGAGTGTGAGATCGAAGGAGGGAGAAAATATAAAACAAAAGAACACCGCGGTGTTACCGTACGTGTTTTGGCATCGTGCAGTTCTTCCAGGCTCGTGTTAAAGAATAGACGTAGAATATGTGATAGTTATTAGAAATAACGTAATGTTTAGTATTATATAGAGAGAGTGTGTACTATTATTATTATTATTATACTACCGAACTCTCAGAGGACTTCCTCTCTGGTCCGTAACCAGCATGAACGGGCTATACCAAGTTCATGCCGGTGTTTTTATTCCGGGAATTTTTTACTATTGTCTCTCTGTTAAGTATGACTACATTTTGGATGTGTGAGTGTATGTGTGTTGGCAATTGTGGTATTTGTAGATTCTGTATGAATGTTTTTTGGGGTGATGCCTGTTCCTTATTCTTGTTGGAAGACCTTTCTGACTATTATTATTATTATTATTATTATCATTATTATTATTATTATTATTATTATTATTATTATTATTATTATTTTAAAAACCCAACAGAATCAAGAACGACATAATTCTTTCACCGTAATTTCATCGAGCGTACTATATTTCAATCCCTGTAAACGAAGTCCCTTCGTCCCTCGCGAATTTTCCGTTCTCCTCGCCAAACCGTGCCTCGTCCATCGACCCAAACCGGTATCCAACGGAGAAACAGTTCCCAACGATTGTGAACGATACCGGGATCCGGTTATCAAGTCCATCTGGATCGCTCGCAGAGACCGTAATCTCGGCAAAGTGAAAACTAATTTCGTGGCGGGCGATAAATCCGGCGACGGCACCGGCCGAATTTTTGCGGCCGCGCCACATTCCGGCGATTACGCGACGACGAATCGATTTCGATTCCTGGGGAGGGATAATCGGGCCAGCCAGGGGCCGGGATTAATTATTGAGAAGCAAAAGGTCGGCGCTGGAAAGGCGAACCCCGGGTAGTCAGCAGTTCGTGAGCCGCGCGACACGCCGATCTGCAACGCTTGCACTTCCCTCCGTGGCTCAGGTGCAATTAAATCCGAGGGCTTCCAGGTTGGTTGTCCCGGGGGCGGTGACGAAACCGAAATATGTGCCGTCAGACAGACCGCGTTGCCCGTGAAGAGGAACGCGAGCTCGAGAGTGCCGGTGTTAAAGTGTAACGATGATGTTAGGCGAGTACAACATCGAGGGCCGTCGTCTCGTAGACCGATATCTCTGTGGAGGGGACACCCTTGATGCTAGCAACCCTTTTTTTTTTGCCTTTTCAGTCTTTAACCCTTTCGCTTCGAGCGCCGCTTATAAGCGGCATCCACGAGATGACCTTTGGGTACGAGCGCCGCTTATAGACGTCATCCAAATGTACTTTGTATTTTAATAATTTTGTAAGCCCTTTCATATTTAAAATTTATATTTTTTAACATTGTCGTTTTCCTCAACACCGTAAACTACACAGTTCTTTTCTCTACGCTGGCTACTTAGCTTCTCACTTCACCGTCCAATACTTTCTGCCCCGCACTCGCATTTTCCCCGTCATATATTCTTCCAAACACTCGTTTCCTTTCATTCTAATTGTCAACCCAACTTTCATTCTAATTGTCAAGAAAAACAAAATAAAACAAAAACACCTTACTAACTATCGATATCGACGGCTATGATCGATACTCTATCAATCTGCATACGCGAGTTTCCAGGTGTTTTACGCTTTGTAATAAATTTTTGTAAATAAACCTAATTTTACAACAGCCTGGTTCGAAGAACGTGTACCACCGTGACTGTGCGACGAACAAACGCGTCCTGGCGGGGACGTCGCACTCTCTGAAGTACCTTGTTATTCCTCCCTGTTTGAGAATTCGTTTGCTCGCGTTTCGGATGGCTTTGGATTTGTTGGAGAACTCGTCGGGAGGAAATTTGCCGGAAAATTGTTCGATGATGCCAGACACACGGCGACGTGTGAAAATAAAGCTAGGCGGTCGTGCGAGAAAGTTTTGATGAAAGGTGGCGCAGGATGTCGAAAATGGCCGTTGTTATCGACCATAACAACGTGTCTTAATTTATAAGGTTATGTATTTTCCCGACTATTGCGTTGATCCCCCTTCCTTGACAATCACTTTGACTCTTATTACCTGGGTGCTGCAATTTCTTGTTTTCCTAGTACGCTTCTTCGTTTTTCTTCTTTTTGCTTCTGTCAGTGGACGAAGGCCAAGAGCCTTTTTTAAGGGTTTGAAAGAGTGGGAGAGGGAAGTGGACAATTGGAAGATGGAGGGAAATGTTCGAGAAAGGGAATTTACTGACAGATCGATAAAAGTTAGCAAAAATTGCTACGAATAATAGTAATTGTTTCTACAAAATAAATGCCAAAGAAATGTGCAATAGAGATAACAGCAGGACCTTAAGGCTTAAGATTAAATTTAAGAAGTTATGCATAAGAAGAGATAATTTTAAGATAATAACAAGTTAAGATAATTGATATAGAAACGGAAGTTACGTTTCTCTTTTAACAGTGTTAATTTAGTTTAGATTAGTCAGGCATTTAAAAGCTCATCAGTTAGTAAGTTTATAAGTTCGAAAGTTTTCTAAATGTAAAAGGTAAAATGTAAAATTAAATGTGAAAAGTAACCGGAAGCCCTTCAAAACCGGAAGGTGAGAAATAAAAGAATGTATCATATATACAGTGGCTCCAAAAAGTATTCGTACGCTATATTATAAAGAAATTCATCTACTCCTGAAGTTCTGATTTCAATAAAACTTTATGTGTGTACAGAGCATGGTGTATCCTACGTGGAGCAATTTTTCTGGCGACAAAATATCTTTGAAGGGGGCTGATAACGAATTTCAAAGTTTCAGCGATTTTTCACGCTTTGAATACAAGCTTTCCTGTGTTTCTTTTTTTATGACAGGGCGATAGAGTATTAAAAATTAAACGTTTTCTATTTGAAAGGTTTTGCTTCATCAAGTACCATTACAAAGTTATCTTTAAAAAATGAGAGAAAATTCAGAAACTTCAATGCTGGCTTCACCCCTTTAAAATGGCATTTAGATGAAAAGAAGAGATTAACCCTTTGCACTCTAGAAATGACCGTTATTCGTCTAATGATACTAACTTCAAAAATTTTCAAATTCGAAATATTTACTATGATTCACCTATGTTATACGTCGTTTAGTTTAGTTAAGAGATATATTAAAATTTACGTATATAACTATTTATACTCCGCGTCTGATTAATAAACAAATTGACTGAAAATTTGTGAAACTATCATTTGATGACTAACAGTCACCTCTCGAGCGCAAAGGGTTAATTCATACGTATACTATTACGATCTACACACCCACAAAGTTTTATCAAATACTTCTATCAGAATCAGAGTTTCAGAGTTAAATAAATTTATTTGTGACATACTGTACGAATACTTTTTGGAGCCACTGTATATATATACAGTAATTGTTTCTACAAATTTTGCTCGTGAACCTCAAAACCCCCTGAAATCGACGGTAAACCTAGTGTTAATCTTTCTCGTGTTCTATCGCGAATTAACCCTTTCGTTACGAGCGGTGACTATAGTCACCCAACGACTGATGCTCGCTACGTACGAGCGGTGACTATATTCACCCCGTGAAATTTTGCGAACAGAGTATTGTATTATGCGATAATTTTTTAACCCTTCCCTTTCTACGACTGACTGTAGTTACGCTCTGCGTAAGATTCCACGGTATTGAACGTACGACGGATAATTACAATTGTTCCATAAGTACACATTTTCGCCGTGGCAGCTTATTCAGCGGGAATTGCTTGCCGAAAAATCCTCCCGTAGCGAAAGGGTTAACTTCACGGAAAGCAACCACGGGACATTACTATTCATCGAATTCCTTTTCCAGCGACGCGTTCCGTTCGAAATCCGCCGCGGGCGGTTGCAAACGTGCGACGTGTAAGCATTCCCAGCTACACAATACGCGAAATAGAATCGATCCTGCATAAGGGGGACGCGAGCGCGACGGCATTTTATTCCGAGAAGACGATAACGTTCGAGCGGAAAAATATTCCTGCGTGGCGGTCGCCACTTCGATGTCTATCACGAATATTAATTCGTTGCTCGTTTTACACGGCGATCGGTATCGAGCCGTGGCCGTGATCGCGTTCCGAGATCCGAACGTTTTGATTACGGCTCGCGATTGATTCTTTACGGCAGGGGATATTTTTTTTTGAAAATTCAAAAATTCATCGGAAAAGCCGCATCGACGATTCCCCCGTGTTTCCGACGCTACGGGGCAACCGTATTGGATATCAGATTTAGGCGAATAAAAGCGGCTTAGTCCCTCGCGTTTTTTCAACGGCCACATAGAATGGCTTAAGTGAAATTCCCAACCTGGTGAAGTGAAAACGCAATTCGAATAGAACGTGTTTCGCGGATAACAGGACGAAGGGTTAATCAATTTAACCCTTTGGCGTGCAAATAAAATGGAATTCGACGCGTTCGAAAAACACTATTTATTGTAATTTGGCCACAACTGAACAGTTATGCGCGAGCTTAAAAATAGAATATCTTTTTTCGAAATTCGCATTGCCAAGTTTAAACTTTACTTTAGTAGGTTATTACATTTAATCAGGTTATTATAAAATAATAAATTAGGGATTCTGTAAAGTATGACACACTTCAGAACATTCTTGACGTCTCCCAGACGTCATTGTACGACAAAGGGTTAATCGGTTAACACTTTCGTCGCCCAACGTGATTTGGCTGAGTTTCTTGCTGGGCCCAAATCCGATTGCACAAAAAACTGGGGTAAAAAGATAAAAAAAAACAGCAAACATTTTAACTCTATTTTTATTTTATGTATTTTATATTTACATATGTTATTCTTCAATGCTTATTCCATTGAATTCCTTTTAAAATTCCAATTTAAAATCCTATTTAACTTTAAGGAAAAGAGCGTCACCCAAATATGAGTTTTATTTTAAAGAAGACATTTTAATCGTTTAAGCTATAATTTCGATAGCTTTTAATAAAAATTGGTAATTAATAAATAATTAAAAATTTTTCATTCATCCTTATAATAATTCCTAACTCAAATGGTCATTTGTAGCCAATCTAAACTTGCGGCACACACTACGAGATATCTCGTAGTTGGCAGTCAATGGGTTTAAAACGGTGAAATTGTAACTTTCTGTTTCTGCAGAATTACCGAACGTTGTTTCGATCCTCCCGCTTATAATTCCGATTAACCTATTTACATAGCCCCGCATTTAGCTTGCAGCGTCGTAGAGAAAATTAACAGCTTACGCGTTTTTCAATATTTTCCGAGCCCTCGTTCGAGCTCCTTCCGCATCGCGTCCGTGTTCGCGTCTTCAGCAGCGAGGGGCGCGCAATTAGGTATTCTATTTCTGTGAACCACCTCGACGCAGGAAATTAGGTTGCGCGTCTGAAAAGGGAACGCTTCGCGTCGCGTCTTTTCATTCCGCCCCATTCTCCACTCGCCTTTTTGTCCCGCGGCAAGAGTCTTCCTCCACGCATATGCACACCCTTGTGCGGCGCATGCATCTTAATTAGTCGAAGCTTCTAACTCCTAAACGAGCCCACCGTTTCCGTGCCCTTGTTCTTCAAACGCGATGGAAACAACGGCTGCATGGTACAATAACGTGCGCTCTCTTACATTTGTACACAGTCGATCTAGCGTTTGCGACCGCTCCGCGAAACGATGAATTAGAAAGAAGCAGAAGAGAAAAATGTAAAGAGTTCGCTTTTAAGCTAACTTTATGATCACTCGTTCTTTCTTAACACATTGCGAACTTATTCGTGTGAACTATGAACGTGTATATGCATCTCTGGCAAAAGTGACTCGCGTGGATTATGGACGCGTACAGTGGCTCCAAAAAGTATTCGTACACTGTACTATAAGGAAATTCATCTACTTCTGAAATTCTGATTTCAATGAAACTTTATGCGTGTACAGAGCATGGTGTATCCTGCGTGGAACAATTTTTTTGGCGGCAAAATATCTTTTAAGGGGGCTGATAACGAATCTCAAAGTTTCAGCGATTTTTCACGCTTTGAATACAAGCTTTTCTGTGTTCTTTTTTTATGGCAGGGCGATAGGATATTAAAAATTAAACATTTTCTATTTGAAAGGTTTTGCTTCATCAAGTACCATTACAAAGTTATCTTTAAAAAATGAGAGAAGACTCAGAAACTTCAACGCTGGTTTCACCCCTTTAAAATGGCATTTAGATGAAAAGAAGAGATTAATTCATACGTATACTATTACGATCTACATATCCACAAAGTTTTATCAAATACTTCTATCAGACTCAGAATTCCAGGGTTAAACGAATTTATTTGTGACATAGTGTACGAATACTTATTGGAGCCACTGTATATCTTGGTAACTGTACCATATTTTGATTTGATATCTAGTGCCATTTTACTAGAAAACTTCACAGAAACATGCATTTCTGAAAAGGTTGCGCTGGGATAAGTTGATTCCCCGGAATCACTAATAAATTCTAATAATTAATCCCCTGAGAGGGGACAACGGAGTGCAAAGGGTTAGTTAGTCTTGGATTAGTGTTGCTCACAGTTCAGGTTAGATTCAGGTCAGAAAGAATGGGAGATTTTCCCATTCGTTTGGCTAAGCGTTAACCAAACGTATCGACTTTCTTTCTATTCATTTTCAAATTTCCACCTCATAACTTTTAATTTCTCACGCCCGTTCTCTTAATTTCCTATTCAACAATCTCCGTTTCTGTTGCACCTCAGAGAATCATTCAACCAAATCATTCGACCGTTGCCGCTGAAAGCTTTCGAATTCCCCACGAATAACACCGCGTAACGAATCACTTTTGCCCGCGGT
This sequence comes from Tetrapedia diversipes, assembly GCA_033822845.1. Lineage (NCBI taxonomy): Eukaryota > Metazoa > Arthropoda > Insecta > Hymenoptera > Apidae > Tetrapedia > Tetrapedia diversipes. The sequence goes on from JAOPTO010002147.1 coordinate 725,053, forward strand.
TCGCGACAAAATGGCGTAACAACAATTCCCTGTGTAACACCGCGAAAATTCGACGCTCACCGGATATCAATATGCGGCGTTCACGCCCCCGTTCACCGTTTCGCAGCGTGGATTTTTGTCCATTGTCTCCCCCGCCTGTATGTGTAATTCTCGCGAAAAGGGGAAGAAAAGTCAGAAGAGACGGGGTCTCGGGAACAACGATGATCCGCTCCGGATTTTCTTTTCTTTCCTTTCTCTCTATTTATTTTAAAACGCCCGGCACGCTTCGAACGCTTCAATTGTGCGGGCGTTTTCGTGCGCGTATTGTGCCGCTCCCGCAATTATCCCGCGGGCTGAAACATTTTCGAGGGGAAATTGTTGAATTACACGGGGACCGCGAGCGGGAACGGGGATGCCGGTTCAGCGTTTGACCCAGTTTCCAGGGTCGAGTTTCGCTCCCGGCCAGGAAATACGCATTGAATGGTAAAAATAAAAGGCGGAATAATTGGAGGGAGAAAAAAATAATAAACATAGGAACAGGTGAAACGCGTGGAGGCGTGAGCCCGCACGATTCGAACGAAACCGCGCGAAAATTGTCGACGCTCGCGTAATGTCCCGGCAAATTATAGTCCGAGCCGCGCAGCCGCGGCGGTATGCATACAATCTTAAATGCTTTAAGATGGAAATTAAGCGAAGATTGCGCGCGTTCTGTAAAGCAACCCGGAGAGCTCTTGAATACATAATAGAACAGTGTCAACACCTGTTTCTGATTACTTTCGCGGCGGTGCTGCTGTACCCTGCTTCGCGTTCGTAGGAAGTGGGTCAAGTTTTATGCGAAGCAACTGTTTTTCGTGTTTTTTTTCTTTTTAATATTTTTATTTTTTTTACTAAAGAGGATGGTAGATTTGTTAGGAATATACATTGTATATTGCTGTGATCGGTTTATGTTTGAATGCCCACGTCTCCCAACCAGGACTCGCAGCGCTGGGATCGCGCTGGATCGTATTCTTTTGTTTTTAACCTCTTCAGGAACGATTTTTTGTAGGAAGAAAAAGAATGATTTAATTTTTTCGTTTATTATGATTTATTCGTTTCATAATTAATAGGGATACAAAAAGCAAAAGGAATTGGGAAAACAATAAAAATTCACGAAAAAACTTAACGTTCACATTTGTGCCCGGTGAGCGTTATAATTATAAAATACTAAATGTCCACATATGTGGCCAAGGGCGTCAAGAGGTTAATCGTTATATCATTGGCAGGAGTTCTCGACATGGTGTAGTCCACGCACGTTATTCTGTATAATGATAACTAATAAATATTGGGTTGGCAACTAAGTGATTGCGGATTTTAAATAAGACTGAAAATTCAAAACTTTTACTTGAAAATATGAATTTACTAAATCAGGTGTTGTCCGTTTTTGTTGATGACCTTTTGCCATCTTTCAGACAGTGTCATAATTCCATGTTCATAGAACTTCGAATTTTTATCAGCAAAAACCTGAATTAAATGAGATTTTATAGAATCATCAGTGCCATTAAAAGTTTTATCATTTAAGTATCTCTGCATGGAACGAAATAAATAAATAATGCCATCCTTTCAAGGCTTCATTCTATAACTTCTTGTATGCTTGCGATACGTTCCTGCCTTTTCGGAAGCAATACGATAAAATATGTCTGTAATGCGCGTTTTATTCTTCAATTTTAAATTGGGATAAAAACGAAACTAAATAAACAATCGATAAAATTTGCTTACTAATTAAAGGTGGAAGTTCAAACAACAAGGAAACAGTATGAGTTAGGTGGTTTGGTGTAAAAACCGTTTATCGATAAAATCCGCAATCATTTAGTTGCCAACCCAATAATATACTCTTGAATCCCTCTCCGTCTTTTTCTTCTTTTTTTGACGAAGATTTTTTAGGATGAAACGTCGATTGGTGCGTCGCATCGATCTTGCGACGAAAGGGCGGACGAAAGGCGGCGTTATGCTCGTTAAGCGATACTTTTCGGTGGGAGGTTAATTAGGAACGACGAACGGAGAATTTCATTGAACGAAGGAGCTCGTCGAACGTCTCCGCTCATCGGCGGCTAATTAGCTAATTACCCGGTGACCTGCGCCTGGTGGCCTCCTCTGAAGGAGACCTCAATCACGAGCGCTCGCATCAGACATATCGAAATCACTCGTATCGATTGATATCGCGATCCTATTTAATTAACCCTCCGCTGTTCTCGAGTTTATGCATTTGACCTGAAATAAAAATTATATCTCGCTGGTTAGATATCAATTTTCGTGCGCGCCAATTAATCTGCAACTCTTACTTTATCCAGATCTCCATCTAGGTACTTGATTATTACGGTTTTCAGATTCAGTGAACGATTCTGCATCTGTATCTGTTTCAAAATTGAATTATACTGTTTCGCTAAATAATAAAGTAGCATGATGACGCGTACGTTTCGAAAACAAATTAACTTCGATTTGTCCGACTCTCGGATACAAAATTATTAGCATCCGATAGATTTGGTATTGTAGGGATATTGATTGTTGGACAGTTTTGTTATTAAAGATAGTTTACTTCTAAGAATAACCCAGTTGCAGATTAACCCTTTCGCTACGGCCAGCCTCGCCGCAGAGTGTCTTGTGTGGAACGGAGCGCCGTGCCGGAAGTGCAAATATTAAACGCAGATAGTCTTCAGCATTCAAAACCAAGACTTTTGTCTCAGAAACGACTTTTTAACTTTTACAAGCAAAATGATTCATGTTCATAATTTTTCTATGAACAGATTTTTAATTCAATAATACGATTAATATTTTTATATTATACAACAAAATAGTGACTATAATTATAACATAATGTTGACCAATAACCTTTTAATAATCATATTTTGTATGAAACTCCTTGAAACACAGATAAAACTTGACTTTTGGCTCCATTTTTATGGTAGATGATGGGGTGACTATAGTCACACGTCGTGTATAGGTGGCATCTTGTGGCCGGTGACTATAGTCACTCGTAGTAGCAAAAGGGTTAAGACGCTCGAGCACGCACGCAGTTGTAAAGAAAGCCTTATCTTTTAATCACTGCCAATATTCAAATCGCCAGTGACTAAGGACAACAAACACAGTCACACCGTTCAAGAGTCCTTTTCTATTACCCACCTTCCACAGTCCAGACAGTCATTTTCCATAACTCGCCTCTTCCATAGTCCAGAAAACATCCTAGCAAACTAAAGTCACCCATAGAAAAAAAACGTATAAATAACTGAAAATAGCTCCAAAAATCTTCTTGTAATAGTAACCACCGTCCTCTGAAGACGTAATTGTTAATAAATTCATTAAGATTTCGAAGTGTCCTGAATTTTCCCGTGACACAGTCCACCGTCGCCATCTTTTCTTACTCTCCCGTCGATTGTTTATCTTTCATATCTGACCGTTTTCCCTTGATCACAAAATCTCGCTTCCTACAGTACCTGCTGAGGACTAAAACCTCACAATATTTTTCACAGGAAAATTACTCGTCCCGATAACACAGACAAACATCAAACATATCTAAATCCTACAAAATGTATCAAACGCTAACGTGGCAAATTGTACACCTGCATACTCATTAATAAGAAAAAAAAGAAAGAAAACTTGCTTATAAAAACTGTATCTATATAAGATAACTTTATTGTTTTCCCTATGGGATTACAAGAGAGTTCCGTTCCTTTACATCCTCCTTATTTTCTCACCTCGCTTATTCCTTATATAAAAATTTAATGAACAAAAATAAAATACAGCTAAATTAAAATTAACAATAAGTATAAAAAACAAAAAAGAAACTGTATCTATATTTTCCCTTCTTCTTCAATCGCAAGCTAAGCATTGACGTTTCAACGCCAATTTATTTAAAGAATAATCATGGATGCCGCAATTACTGTTTCACGCGACAGACGTAACTCGATTCAAACCATCGAGAAGGAACCGCTTCGCCCGACTAATTCATTCAAATTGCACTCCCACGCGCAGCCTATTTTTCTCCCGACGTCCGGTCCCGCGGAAACGGCCATTGTTTCGGCCCTTCCGCGAACTCGCGGACAGCTTTTCGCCCGAAGATGCTTCGGCCGATAAGCGGTCGGGAGAGAACGGCTTGAAACAGCATGGAAACGAGCATCGAACAGAACGACGTCGTGGGCGTAATAACACGCGTTCCCTCGAAAAAGGTGTTCCGTTCAAAGGATGGGAAGGAGGTGGAGAGGAGAGGATAGAGGCTGGGACCAACGCGATCATGCGAACGGAATAAATTGCAAGTCGCGCGCTCACGTGAACGACTAGGTTCCTGTAATTGTTGCTAACTAATTAATTGACAGTCGCCAGGTAGACTGAGTTAAACGCACAGGTACCGGGGAACGAAGTTCCGGAAAGTTGACTAGGAAATTTGCTACTTTTCCCTCGAAATTCGTCCCTGCAACGGGGTACAGGCTTGCCAGTAGCAAATAGGTAACTCGTGTCGGCGGGACAAGTTGTAATAAACTGAAGGTACTTTGCTTTCGAACGGAAACAGCATACGGTTTCATCGGGTCACCGTCCACCGTGAATTTTCAGCGAGCTTATATTTTTCGCGAAAAATGGAAAGAAGTCGACGTGATTTAATTTAAGAATTTTTCTTAACCCTTTGCGCTCGTATGTCTCAGCGTATGCGACGTCATACATTTTACAAGGGATTATAAAGTATGATTTTGTGTACGTGTATGAACATTACATTTTTTGATTGCTCTACTGGGATGTATTTTAAACAAATTTGTGTCTGTAAAAATAAATATTTTGTTGAATTTTCATCTTTTTTAATTATACTCATGAAATGTTACAGCTAGGTATGCTAATAACGTATTGGAAATGTCTGGTTTCGATTGAATAAAAAAATAAATTCCGAGTTGGAGGTAATTCATGGTCATATTAAATTCGAGTGCAAACGGTTAATACAAGAAAAATTTCTGTTATTCTATTTAAAAGCGACCTCCCACTTTTACCTGCTAAATAAATAAATAAACATTTGCATCGCTCACCAAAGAGAGATTTTTCGAATTCCACCCATCCCGCTTCGCGGCTTCAATTAACATAAAGTACATAAAATACTTGGGAGTTATTGGCAACAAAATTGAAAAATAATTCGGAGCGCAAAGGGTTAACACTATTCCTACCGACACTTCACGTACACCTATTCCTATCGCGACATTCCCACGTAAGACAGACAACACATTTTTCTCAAAAAATAAACAATGAAGTGTAGGCAATTATTCTATTGGCCGATGGGCTTTTACTTAAAGTACGAGCTAGTGCAACGATTCTTATGAACTCTATCAAACGAACTATATAAAATGAACTCTCTAAAACTGTTAACGACTGTATAAAACGAACTAACTCTAATTATCGCGAGGCTTCCTATTTATTTGCCTCGGGCCTGATAGGCGGTTCCTGCCCTTACCAATCAGGACCTTCGGAAAAATGCCCGCCTTCGATATCCCCACGCGTTTTCATCTAGGATATCGCCGTCTCCCTTTTCTTCGGGACTCAGATTTACGGCCGCGACTGTTTATCCCTACAGCGCAGGAGTTGTTTACAACGGCGCCGGAAGATCACGCGGCCCCGAAAAAATAACACGGCGACACTTCGAAACCTGATCCGCGGTCGCCTGACGAAAAGCAGTGTCATTCTTTGCCGCTCTCCCCTATACAAAGGCTCCATTCATTAGTAAATTGCCTACAAAAGAAAAACACTAATTATTTCGGAAGTTTTGGAAAAATAGGTGGTAAAAATATTCCCACTGCCCGTCAACAGAGTCACATGCAAGCTGAATTTGAGTTTGCTGAAGTTTTTGTTGGTGGTAAATATATCGCCTCTGCCTTAAAAAGGGTTAACCTACGATTTAGATTCGAAGATGTTGGGCCGAAATCGTATGCAAGCTCGCGCAGCGTTCGGGACATTGCTGTAATTGCGTATCAAATATTGTACGTAATATTCACTTCTGGCCCGATCACCGTACGCGGACTATGCCCGTAATATTTACGTTTGGCCCGACCATCGCACGCGGGCTATGCCCGTAATATTTAAGTTTGGCCCGATCATCGTACGCGGGCTATGCCCGTCATTGTAGGTTAAGGGGTTAAGCCAGATCAACAGGAGAACACTTATCATACAAAACAAGATTCACACCGGAAGGAGCATGTGCGGGTGAAAATAGAAACACAAAACCAAAGAGATACAGTAATAGGGGAAAGAAAAGAGAAGTAATCCCCTCCTTAGTTGATAGGATAAAAACGTGATATACATTAGACACTTAAAAAATGCATGTAATTCGGTTCCTATAGCTTATATTGTGATACATATACCTTATTCGGTCACCATAGAATATAAAGTACGATGATAAAGGTGTGAAAAATGTTTGAGTGGATGAGAGAGTATGACAGTTTGGTGAGAATGACAAAAGGTGAGTGTTATCGTTTGTATGGGTAATGAGTGGTGCGCGGTATGATTATCTAATTGTTGTGTATACTGTATGACTGAGGAAGGCGGGAAGAGAGAGAGAGAGAGTGTGAACGATTCAATCCGTAACGGAGAATCATAAAGAGAAGAGCGAGTAATAGAGAGAGTGAGTGATTAATAGAGAGAGTGCATAAAGAGTATTGTTAAAAATAGTATTATCAGATTGTTATTATTATTATTATTACAATTGTATTTATTATATTAAAAAATCGTTATTACTTATTTAATCCACCAACAATATATGATGTACAGTTTTATAGAATTTTATATACTCAATAGGATAGCACTTTAACTATAAGGACAAAATTAGAAATATATTTAGTTATTAATTAGGATAGACTCCGATAAGACTCCCACCCCTAAGAAGAGAGGAAGTGGCCATTCCATGGGTAAAGAAGCTCGAGGGAGGACTGACCGAAAAATGATACCAATCATCCAGATGTGATAAGGCACCTAACCGCAAGGGAGGTAGTCGATGGAGACTGCCCAAGAACCAAAGAGTACAAGAGAGGCAATATAGATAAATATAGATATAGAAATTAAAGCGCTCAAGTAGATTAAGTAACATTTGGCTATAACACGTTTGTAAATTAAAAGTTTAAGAAAGTTGGATGTACAGTAACCTTAAGTTAAGATAAACTTAAGACAACTGTAGTTAAGAATGTTAAAAGTTTATTGTATTGTTTTGTTTGTAAAAGATGTAAGATTTGGTAAAACGGCCCAATCGGGCCAGACACCCAATAAAGTGAGTCTAATAGTCTAATAGTCTAATCAGCGTGTCGCGTTGCGAACCTCTTTTGATTTAAAAGCAGACCAGGAACCGTCATTAGGTGAAGTTATCTGATCGTTAAACTCTTAGGTACGACGTGCCACTATAGTGGCTTTCGCGGATATCATCTCTTTGGACGACGTGTCACTACAGTTATTAACACTAGATTACCACTAGATTAGGTTGGGTATATACAGTGGCTCCAAAAAGTATTCGTACACTATGTCACAAATAAATTCGTTTAACCCTGAAATTCTGAATCTGATAGAAGTATTTGATAAAACTTTGTGGGTATGTAGATCGTAATAGTATACGTATGAATTAATCTCTTCGTTTTATCTAAATGCCATTTTAAAGGGGTGAAACCAGCGTTGAAGTTTCTGAGTTTTCTCTCATTTTTTAAAGATAACTTTATAATGGTACTTGATGATACAAAACCTTTCAAATAGAAAATGCTTAATTTTTAATACCCTATCGCCCTGCCATAAAAAAAGAACACAGAAAAGCTTGTATTCAAAGCGTGAAAAATCGCTGAAACTTTGAGATTCGTAATCAGTCCCCTTAAAAGATATTTTGCCGCCAAAAAAATTGCTCCACGCAGAACACACCATGCTCTGTACACACACAAAGTTTCATTGAAATCAGAAATTCAGAAATAGATGAATTTCCTTATAATACAGTGTACGAATACTTTTTCGAGCCACTGTACCTATTTTGCCTGAAACGAGTCAATTTGACTCAAACATAAAAACTGAAATTTTTAACAAAAATAAAACTTTATTTTAAAGAACGTTTATACAAAACAATTTTTACATATACGTTCTGTTTTCAAAATACATTTTCCCTGAGATTTTTTTATTAGCTTTTGCACAAACGCCTTTACTTCTATTCCTTTCACACGATACTTGAGCTTGACAAAATTACAAGTGAGTCAAATTGACTCACTCCGGCAATCTAGTGTTAATTATTAAACAGTGAATTGTAAAAGTTTAATGTATACGTAATATAGTTTGAAGAAAATTACAATTTAATCGTCAATCATTTCATGGTGAATGGCGTTATCCGTCACACATTTTATTATTTTATTCTATTTCTTGCTATACGTGCAATAAATATAATTCTGAGATCAGTGCCATCTCGTGTTTGGCGACTGGAAACTGCCGCTGGTTACTCGAAAAGTAGAATGATAAAGGAGGTCGTCGTGACGTCACAAAAATGGGCGGGGACAGTGTGCGAAAGGCTCCAATATAAAAATAATTCCGCCCCTCCCACACAGTATGGCCGTCTTTATTTAAACGTCTATTGGTTAAATTCGACGACCAACTTGCCTTTCTGCGTTCCTGTTTGCGAGCAATAATTTCGAGTCGTCTAGGAATACAGTCGTCTTAGGAATACATCGTCAACAGGAATGCAGAAAGGCAAGTAGGTCGTCGTTTTTAACCAATAGACGTCTAAATAAAGACGGCCATACTGTGAGTGGGCAGAACGGAGTTACTTTCACCACCAATCAGAGAAACTAAACTGAGTACGTGTTAATGGACAACAATTTGTGCACTTTTGCGAATGCATTATGTTCTACAGAAGCTGTCGAATCTTGTATAGCAAGAATTGCATAAATTATTCACACAAATCAGTAAAAATACGCACATTTTTGGGCGCCCTGAAAACACTTTATACGATGCGTATATTCACTTTTTTAATTCGCACTTGGTAGCAGATATTCACGTAAAGTATTCTGAAATATTACTATATATTTTTCATACTTCTTTTACGTGTTTTACTTTATTAAAAATTTTGATTATTTATTTCACAAGTTTAAATAATCTTAAAATAAAACTGAAAATATAAATGATTTTTGAAAAGCTGTTTCCTTACCAATTAAAACGCGAATTTTGAAGGTAATAAAGTGATGTACAACAGTAAAACACTTTGTAAGGTATCATGCACAGAGGCACAGAGCTACCAATGTAATGGCAATACTGACCGACTGATTTTTACGCGCACAGAATGTTGACATTCAATTGTTTTCGCTAACCATTTGTTAAGGGAATACGCAAGACTTAGTTACCTTGGTAACGTAACAAAGAAAGTTTATTTCTAGTTACTTAAATCGTCGATTGAGTCGAAGAGACTTGGAAACGAGATATCTCGTCTCCTGTACGAAATGTATTAATTACTTAATGCGATTGATACGAATACGAAATAGGTGTACACAAAAAATCTACAACAGTTTCGAAATTAGGAAAAGAATTCTGATGAAATTGATGATGAAAGGTTGCTAAGGCTGTCACATTTAAGTTGAAATTAGATAGATTTTTAAAATCAGTTATACGGAAGCGTATAATCATTGATAAACGCATAGATGTTCAAAACATAACAATGCGTATTCGTATCAGTCTTGATAAATAATTAATATTTTCTCCGATTTGTGTGAATAATTTATTCCGTTCTTACTGAAGAATCTTCTATTGCTTCCACTGCACAGAATGCGTACGCAAATGTGTACAAATTGTTATCCGTTAACGAGTAATTAACGAATTTTCTCTGATTGGCAGTAAAAATAATTTCGCCCTTCCCACAAAATACGGCCGTTTTTATTTAAACGTCTATTGGTCAGATTGATGACCTCCTTGTCTCTCTTGATTGGTGGTTAAAAAAACTCCGCCCCTCACGCATTATGGCCGCTATTATTTATACGTCCTATTGGTTAGAATCGCGCGCATTGTGGCCAGTATTGTTTATATATCTATTGGTTAGATTCGACGACCTCCTTGTGCTTCCTATGTGCCGCGTAACAAGTCGGAGCTTCCGATGTCCAAACAAGAGATGGCGCTGACTTTCGCCGCAATATAATTACCGTAATACTATATGAGAACGGAGATGTTTTACGAGGAACCGGTGCAAATTAACTAATTACTCATTTTTTGGGCACAATTTATACACCTTCGAGATGTTAATGCAAAGCTAATATCCAAGCCTACTTTCTCATATAGATTTCAATACGAATTTCGTTCCACAGAATTAATTGTTAACAATTTATGCCGGTTTATGCGTATACGCGTCACGCTGAATTTTCCGTTCAAGCCATTGGGTGGGTGTTCTCATTGTAAAATGAAGAATTTTAAAAAAATTTTAATTATGGTTTTGTAGTACTGAAAATCTGTAATGTGTACCTAGGTCGAAAACATTATTTAATCGTAAAAGTGTGGGTTGTATACGTCCCACGCTGAAATTTCCATTAAAGCCATTGGGTGGGCATTCTCATTGTAAAATGAAGAATTTTTAAAAAATTTTAACCCTTTGCGCTCGAGAGATGACTGTTGGTCACTAAATGATAGTTTCGCAAATTTTCAGATTTTAGTTAGTTCGTTTATTAATCAGACTCACAGGTTAAATAGTCATATATGTAAATTTTAGTATATTACTTAACTGAACTAAATGACGTTTAGTATAGGCGAATCTTAGTAAATATTTCGAATTTGAAGATTTTTAATTTATTTCCTCATAAATTATTGTACATCCCGCACAATTTTTGGTTTGTAACGAAATAATAAAACGCTGAACGTTGATTAGTGATTAATATATTAAGAAATTCACAAAATTATGTTCAATAAATTACAATATACAATTACTACGATAAAATTCGTTTTCATCCCTTCGAAGTGATTTTTGTTACTAAAAAATGAGTTTGGAGAAAGTTCAAAAGGAAGGAAATGTATTCTGATATTTGTCGAAGGGAATTTAATACAGAGAATTAAACGCGAAGGATAACTTCACTTCTTCTTTTTCTTAGAGGCTTTACTAGTGGCCTGTGAGCGAATTGTTTTCACTTCCGGGAACGGTTCATGAATGGGCTTCACTTTTCGCTGCGGGAAACCTAAACGAACAGGGCAAACGATTATGCTCAAAACGCACTCGAGCAAATTTTGTTGCGACAAACGTGAGATCGTTAATTTTTGTTCGCAGCAATCCCTTAAAAAGTTGTTTTATATCTATTTCAGTAATTTCGTGAACAATAGAATGTATTTGACCTGACTCCCATTTTTCGCTTTACTAAAGTCGTTAAAGCAGAATTTTCCTATATTTGTTTTAATGTTCCTTAGAGCATAATGTAATATATATTAATAATATCTAAGAACTTCACTTTATTTTACTCACACCTGGGCCCTACCACCTACTCTCGCTAAATAAATAAAATAAGAATTTTTTCTATGATTGTTTTCATATTCCTCAGAGTATAATGTTGCCATTTTCAAATCACCACAAGACGGGAAAGGTAATTTTAACTTGAATGGGAGTTACAAAATGCAAGTTAAATGCAAAGCCACCGAATTAATTTGCACACCTAATAAATGCACATACAGGAATAATCTCTATTGAGCGTCTCTCGACGAAGGCAGAGGATAAAATTCCTTCACGAGGTCGAGGCTGAGCTCATTGTCAGCCAGACCAAGATCAACCGTCGTTACACTGACGGCCCCATAAACCCCAGCTCGTTTATTACACACGTATCCGTTATACTTAATGAAACGAGCTTTCCATAGACGGATCAAATTTTAATAATCCAACGCCTGGCTGTTCACGCGACTTGCGACTCCAGGAAAGAAACTTTGAGCTGAAATTCCGCGAGTATAATCCACTTGGGAGGGAAAATGGTTCATTTGAATTTTTAAGATTTCTACCAATCGTTTCAATACATTTTATATAATAATTGTAGAATAATAATTAAACTTATTACATCACATTAATTTCAACTATATACATATAATTCAATATATATGTAATATATAATCGATTATTGAATTATATTTAAAAAAATTTTATAATTAAAAAATTTATTAATTATAATTTATTATTATAATTTATTAATTATATTAAAAAATTTTTATAATTAAATATTTTCGAATATCTTTAATTATATTAAAAAACTTTTATAATTAAATATTTTTGAATATTTTTAATTATACTTAAAAGTATAATATATAATTATATTAATTTTTTTAATTTTAATTATATTCATATTATATTTAATTATATTTACAAATTTATAATCCATTATTAAATTATGATTTATTAAATCTCTCTAATCAATTAATAATCTAATATAAATAAAATCGTAACGATAATTAAAATTGAAATCAAAGTACTTCACCACGGGCAAAGCCTTAGAAATTCGAAAGTTCTCTAACGCAGAAAATTATTTCTACATTCCCAGAGCAAAGATTTAGATTTATTATGCAAAAGATCCTACTGTATTTTTCAGAAAATAATATGCGCAGGGGAACACGCACGCGAACAAATTTATGAGTCGTTGCGCGAGTAAATTTCGCTTACTCGAAAAATCAGCCCTTTAATCAACGGAACTAAACGCAAGAAATGCACGCCGATTTCAAAGAGCGGAGGAACAAAGGCCTTCAATTCCCAGGACGGGAAAAAGGAAAGTGAAGCACTTGGTACAACCTGGTTCCCCTTCGGTTCAAAGCAACGAGAGTTCTTCGTTTGCAGCCATCCGCCTGGGAAAAAGTTCAATGGAAAGCAAACAATTAATTCGACATCGGGTTCAGGGGGTTCAGAATGCGGCGACGTCACGACTCAGGGTAAATTAACCGCTTAAGTAAACGTAATTAAACGCCTGCAAATATAGAATCTTCGTTTAATCACGACCAAAAAGAATCGATTTTTCCATTAGTACTTTTCTCTTCCCCTGCTCCTTCGTTATGGCTGTTTTCTACTACTTTTCTGTTATTGTTGCTGATTTTATAACGAAGAATATTTAAGAATCGATTTTTCCATTAGTACTTTTCCTTTTCGTTTATTTTTCTTCCTCCTTTCCTTCGTTATTGCTGTTTTCTACTACTTTTCTGTTACTGTTACTGATTTTATAACGAAAAATATTTAAGAATCGATTTTTCCATTAGTGATTATCTTTTCCTCTTCTCCTTCGTTATTGCTGTTTTCTGTTACTTTTCTGTTACTGTTACTGATTTTATAACGAAAAATATGTAAAAATCGATTTTTCAATTAGTACTTTTCTGTTCGCTTATTTTTCTTCCTCCATTCCTTCGTTATTGCTGTTTTCTACTACTTTTCTGTTATTGTTACTGATTTTATAACGAAGAATATTTAAGAATCGATTTTTCCATTAGTACTTTTCTCTTCCTCTTCTCCTTCATTATTGCTGTTTTCTACTACTTTTCTGTTACTGTTACTGATTTTATAATGAAAAATATTTAAGAATCGATTTTTCCATTAGTGATTTTCTTTTCCTCTTCTCCTTCGTTATTGCTGTTTTCTACTACTTCTCTGTTACTATTACTGATTTTATAACGAAGAATATTTAAGAATCGACTTTTCCATCAGTACTTTTCCTCTTCGTTTATTTTTCTTCCTCCTTTCCTTCGTTATTGCTGTTTTCTACTACCTTTCTGTTACTATTACTGATTTTATAACCTTTACTTTTACTGCTTCATCGTAAACCGCTTTATTCTTCGTTTTTCATGTTTTTCTTCGTTTTTCTTCTTTTTCAATTTTTTCCCCCCTTTCAGATTCTTTCTATTCCTTTCTTATATCACTCATCAATCATCGCATACCTTCGCAGCTTTTATTTTATGAGCCACTTATTCTTTTTCTTGTTTTTTCACTTTTCAGCTTCTTTTTATCGCTCCTTTTCCTGTTCTTTTTTTACACCATTAACGCTATCTATTTATAATTTTCATTTAGTATATAAATATACTAAGGAATAAGGTTTGTATCGAACAGAATTTGAAATTGCAAAACAGATTTGGGTATATTTCTATCGCTTCGTCAATAAAAGTTAGCAAAAACAGATAGGAATAATAGTATCTGTTTTTGAAAATTTTGTTCATGAAATCCTAAAGTCGTCAAATTGATTTGTCCCGTGAACCTAGTGTTAATTACCCTGCTAACATTCTTATAACCCTTTCCTTTTCGTACTTTTACACGGTAATTCGATTTCTTGCATAATCCTTTTCCTACTTTTTTCCTACCATGTAAAATGCATTAATTCACGTGGAAATAAATATCCGCGAAACAGGTATCTCTAGTTCCTACTATTTTCCTTTCACCTCTTTTCTGTTCATTTTTCTTCGGTTTCTCCTCCATTTTCTTCAACTCTTTCTTCTTCCCTGACGTTTACCCTTTCCCTTCTTCATCTTCTTTAATCTTTCGCGTTTCTGTTCACGCTGGCTATACATCAACCGAACAATTACATTGATTTACGTGTCCACGGATGGAGTGCATCGACCAGTAATTGTGACAACCAGAAAAATGGTGGCCCCGGCAAAAACGATCGCCCACTTCGGGCTGATTGCGGAACCTCGATCGATTACGTGCACCACCAATGGAACTCGATATGGATTCGAGTGGATGTGACTGAACGCTGGGAACCAGATACTTTCCGTTTCGAGTGAACCAATCGATTTGAAGAATTTATGGCCGTCAAAATTTTCGGTGCAACGATTATACACGAATTTTCTGTCACATTTGTATCCTGCACGCGACGAAACATGATAAACGTGCAGGCGAAGAATTGCCTACACATTATTGTTGGATAACACGTAAATGATAATAACGATAGCGATTTAACCCTGGATTCATAAACATTCATCTGACAGACCGCGCAAAATATGTAAACACTTGTAACTTTTAAATTGAAAGAGACAGAAAGATGAATTTCGATTGCTCAGAATAACTGTTCTGTTTATTTTCATTTTAGAGAATTAATAATTAATGTAGGAATGTGATCGAGTAGATGCGAGACTAGAAAGGTCAGAGGAGTACTTGAGTTGGGCGATTGTCGCGTGAACGCAGAATGTTTGGGCTCGAATGTTTGTAAGGCGTGAAAGATGAGAAGTTGAGAAAACAGTGCGACTGAGAAATTGTGGGTGGTCGTGACCGAATGCGTAGAGTGAGAAAGATTGACAATTAGAATGAAAGGAAACGAGTGTTTGGAAGAATATATGACGGGGAGAATGCCTTAGAAACATTCGAGCCCAAACATTCTGCGTTCGCACGACAATCGCCCAACTCAAGTACTCTTCAGACTTTCCCAAACTCGCATCCGCTCGATCGCATCCGCTCGATCGCATTCCTACACTTACAATTGTAAGTAATTGAAGCGCTTCGGTGACCAATGACAACCGTGGCGTCACAGGAGAAACTGTGGTCGGGTCATATATGACCAACGTGGCAGTCAAAGTGTTAAACGTATCTGCCTTTTTAATTCAAAATTCTGAGAGATCGTGTCAATTTTTTCGCAAAAATTACCTAAAAGATACAGAAAGGTGGTTGAAAACGGAATGTCGGTTAATTGTAAATGAAATAAAAAATAAATTGTCATTATCCACCGAAAGGAGAGGATTTTTTATTAGACCTAACACAGTCTTTCAACCACCATCTGTAGAATTCTGCTTCTTCTTTGTACTTTAATTTATGTCTTTGAATAAAAAAAGCCAGAAACCAGAAATGAATTTTTCACGGAATTAAAGACATTACTTCCACTTTCGGTTCAACGAAACGCAACACAATCCTGTGTTCACTTTACACAACGAATCTCTTTGCTTTCTCTTTGACAAACAATGGTCGAGCTCACCTTTCATCAAAATCTTCACCATCCGGTCGGTATCTTTGGATTCACGTCCGTATATCGGTGGAGTTTTCATAAATAGATAACGAAAAGGGGTACAGGGATCATCGTCGCACTTTCTAATAATGGATAGAGCGCACTAAAATACAAAAAATTCATTTATTTCCCTCTCAATCTATTGTTTTTGTCTGCGAAACGCTTTGTGGGACCTCTAATTCTATGATACAGGGTGCACCAAAAGTAATTGCTTAAAAGTGGTGTTAGATTTTGAGGTTTGGCGATCTTCAAAATGTAAGTCTTAAATAACAACAGTGCTGAATAAAACAATCGTTGCTCTAACGTAACAAGCATATTTACATTTTTAATATGAGAAGACTTATAAAATTATTAAGATACAAAATATTGGGTTGTTCGGAAAGTAATTTCGTTTTTTCCTAACACAGGGCTTAATTGTATTTTTTCATAGTCAACTTCACACTTAAGCCGCATGGTCATTATATATTTTGACAGCATATATAGCAAGGCTTGCTTGTGAAAAGTTTCGATTGATTCTACCCAGTAGTTTTTGATTGGTGCCCTATCAAATATGGAAAGTAAAAAGCAACATTTTCGGCATTTTTTACTTTTTTACTATCAAAAAGGTAAAAATGCTGTTCAAGCAAGGAAAAAATTATCCGTTGTGTATGGAGAAGATGTGTTGACAGAACCCCAGTGCCAAAACTGGTTTACAAAATTTCGATCAGGCAATTTTGATGTTGAAGATGCACCACGTTCTGGAAGACCAGTTGAGGCTAATGAAGACACAACAAAGGAATTAATTGATGCAAATCGGCGAATAACAACTCGTAAGATCGCTAAGAGATTAAATTTATCGAATTCGACCGTTCATGATCATTTGAAGCGCCTAGGTTTAATCTCAAAACTCGATATATCATAAAAAAAAACGAAATTACTTTCCGAACAACCTAATAGCGGCGCTCGAAGCGAAAGGGTTAAATTAACTCATTTTCGTGCAATATAAGTAGAATATTTTCTCATATCGAATACTTGCAAGGGAAGTTTGCGAACCCGGAAATTCAAAAAAATATGAAACTTGGTGTACAGGTAGAGTAAATCATCCATAATACATACCTATTTTTTGTTCGTGCCCAATATCATTTTCAAAGGGTGATTTCACCCCTTAAAGAGAATGGAAAATTATCTTTCTTCTCGAGATATTCCAGGACAAAGATAATTTTACATTTTCTTTAAGGGGTGAAATCACCCCTTGAAAATGACATTGGGCACGAACAAAAAATAGGTATGCATTATGGATGATTTACTCTACCTGTACACCAAGTTTCATATTTTTTTGAATTTCCGGGTTCGCAAACTTCCCTTGTTAGTTTCGAAAAAAAATTTTTATCATTTCACAAAGTGTCTGGTTACTTTTGGAAGATCCTGTACCACGTTTCATGTACCCGCAATATCTGGATATCTGACAACAGCAACAGCGACGAAGCACATCTAGGCACACACTTAGATTTAAACTCATACTCGTCGTTCTCGCTATCACTGTTTCTTTCTTCGGTTTCACTTTTGTCCCGCGCTGTACCGTGACTTCCGCTCGAAGAGGAAAACGTATCAGAAATGTACTCGTCCACGACCACGTAAACTCTGCAAATGATCTCTCGTAAAATTATTAAACGACAAGCTTGCGGCCAAACGAGTGCACCTCCATTTTCTGACGGTTTCTTAGTTACGACGTACAGTACCGTGCAAAAGTACCTAAACCGCTATCGAAACACTAAAAATATTTGAACTGTTTCGTAATAGATAGTCGTGCGACAACTTTTCAAGAGCTATTTCTGAGTTTAAATTTTCCTTGAATAATTGTCTGTGAATTAAAATTTCTCGATATTTTTTTTTTACTAGAAAATAGAGACCACGAAGAAAAGAATAGTTTATTTTCCAAAAAGAATGGTATAAATTCAAACGATTAACAGTTATTTAATCCTTTGATCTCAAGAGACAACTCATGGTCGGCAAATGGTAGTTTCACGAAAGTTCAAACGGTCGCAATGATTGGCTCCGAGTGCCATAGGGAGCTGGTATGTTGGCGAGCTGGACGGCACATGAGCAAGAGGGGTACCATTGGGAAGCCAAAAGATGACTGATGGTTAACTGTAATGGTCATCTTTTCGTTTCTCAAAAGTACTATAAAGTCAACCCTGATCTGGTCCCGTGCACCCATCACACGTACAGTAGCGGACAAAAGTTTAAGACGGCAGGACAATGTAAAACATAATTTTATAGTATGTAAATATTGTCCAAATACTTATTTTTATTGGCATTGCGGTAGAACACTATTTATTGATTAGCATAGAATACAAATTTTATTTATACTGTTATTTCTTAATAATTTATTTATTTATTTTCTTTCACCCTTTGGTCTTAAACTTTTGCCCACTACTGTATACTATATCAGGATTATAAGCCAGACCAATTCGTTACTTCTCATCGGTCGTTTAGAATAATCTTTGCTGAACACTATACGAGGAGTCTGACTCGTTTTGCTCGACTTTTAACAGCCGCAGGGTCAACAGACTGCGTCCATTCCAAATTTCCCCTAGATTTCTCCCGAAAAACAATACCTCGTCTCGTTAGGACTATAAACCAGACTAATTCGTTACTTCTCATTCGTCATTTAGAATAACATTTGCTCAACACTATATTAGGAGTCGGTCTTATTTCAGTCGACTTTTAACAGCTGTAGTGCCAACAGACTGCGTCCATTCCAAATTTCCCCTAGATTTCTCCCGAAAAACAATATCTCGTCTCGTTGGAAGGTCTATAAATCAGACCAATTCGTTACTTCTCATTCATCCTTTAGAATAACATTTGCTCAACACTATATTAGGAGTCGGTCTTATTTCGGTCGACTTTTAACAGCTGTAGTGCCAACAGACTGCGTCCATTCCAAATTTCCCCTAGATTTCTCCCGAAAAACGAGGACACTCGAACGCAGCCGTGGAGCACGTGTTACGGTGCTTACTCTGGTTCACATATCAGCTCCATGCCGCCTTTAAAGCTGATGAAGTTGAAAATGGGCACGTAGTTCCACTCGGAGATCCGGCAATAAATTCTGAATGGCTGGTCGTGGCAGATCGTCCCTATCTGTTCGAACATCGTGTCGCGACATGCGCGTACGCGCGCGAAAGAAGCATTTATTAACGTTTATTCGCGCAGCGGACGTGTTTCAGCCGAATAACTCCGCGCCCGTCGACGCATTACGCGAATTATCGTTAACAAATTACAGGGGGGAAAAGCGATGTAATTCGTTCAACGAGAACCGATTCACGACTGATCGAGCTCGATGGTAAATTCAACATTTTCGTTCGCTGCACGTTAGCGATTTCAACACATTGAAATTTATATTACTTTCCTAGAGTTTTGGTAGTGTGGTGATGAAATGAAGACGACGATGAAAAGAAGATTTAAACAATTTTATGTCGTTTGGTGGGAAGAATTGTTCTCTATATTTTCTACTATAACTAAATGTTCAATAAAAATTGCTTTCATTGAGAAATAAGTATATTATCGTAGCATAAATACTGTATTTAAATGAATTTGATAGGTGTACGGATACTTATGGACGGGAGTGTATATATATACAGTGGTTCCAAAAAGTATTCGTACAGTATGTCACAAATAAATTCGTTTAACCTTGAAATTCTGAGTCTGATAGGAGTGTCTCATAAAACTTTGTGGTTATGTAAATCGTAATAGTATACGTATGAATTAATCTCTTCTTCTCATCTAAATGCAATTTTAAAGGGGTGAAACCAGCATTGAAGTTTCTGAGTTTTTTCGCATTTTCTAAAAATAATTTTGTAATGGTATTTGATGAAGCAAAACTTTTCAAATAGAAAATGTTTAATTTTTAATACTCTATCTCCCTATCATAAAAAAAGAACACAGAGAAGCTTGTATTCAAAGCGTGAAAAATCGCTGAAACTTTGAGATTCGTTATCAGCCCCCTTAAATGATATTTTGCCGCCAAAAAAATTGCTCCACGCAGGATACACCATACTCTGTACACGCATAAAGTTTTAATGAAATCAGAATTTCAGAAATAGATGAATTTCCTTATAATACAGTGTACGAATACTTTTTAGAGCGACTGTACCTATTTTGCCTGAAACGAGTCAATTTGACTCAAACGTGAAAACTGAAATTTTTAACAAAAATGAAACTTTATTTTAAAGAACCCAGAAATAGAAATAGAAAAACCTTTGAAATAGAAAATGTTTAATTCTTAATACTCTATCGCCCTGTCATAAAAAAATAACACAAAGAAGCTTGTACTCAAGGGATGAAAAATCGCTGAAACTTTGAGATTCGTTATCAACCCCCTTAAAAGATATTTTGCCGCCAAAAAAATTGCTCCACGCAGGACACACCATACTCTGTACACGCACAAAGTTTCATTGAAATCAGAATTTCAGAAATAGATGAATTTCCTTATGATACAGTGTACCAATACTTTTTGGAGCCACTGTAGGTGTCCACACGCCAAAATTGTTGTCGATCGCAAGGAAAGAAATATTTTTCAGAATTTCGGATCGGAAGGGTTAAAAGCAAGCCGTGGTCAGCAGCCATAATGAAAGCGGCTAGCTACCGCGATTAATATTAAGTGGATTAAACATTGAACGCGCATTAAATTAAATTGCCTTCGATCAGTCGTGGAGCGACCCGTGGCGCTTGGAATACCTCCGGAAACCCTCGCGTCGATAACATTCACTGCCAGTTTAAATAATTCAAAACCCGTGAGCATGACACGGAAATCGCTCGCGTTGGGATGCAACACGGAAATCCTGTACCGTTTTATTAACCCTTTGCGCTCGAGAGGTGACCGTTGGCCACCAAATGATAGTTTCGCAAATTTTCAGACTTTAGTTAGTTTGTTTATTAGACAGACTAAGAGGTTAAATAGTCATATATGTAAATTTTAGCGTATCACTTATCAACTAAACTAAATGACGTTTAACCCTTTCGCTAAGAGCGTCGCCAACGTGACGACTTGTGTGTACGAATGCCGACTTTTAGAATTTACAATTTTGAAATTAAATTACTAGGAATTATAATTCGATGACTAACTATCCTAAGGTATCAGAATCCGATTAAGAAATCAGAATTTCAGAAGTAGATGAATTTTCTTATTATACAGTGTACGAATACTTTTTCGAGCCACTGTATAACGATAATGTAGCGAGCACAAAGCACTTTCTCTTTCTTAACACTATTCCTACTGCGACATTCCCACGTAAGACAGACTACAAATTCTTCTCAGAAAGTAAACAATGAAAAAAGAAGTGAATATTGGAAAATGTATTATACGTATATTTGAGAAAAAGTCTAAAGTTTAAAGGCGATTCAATTAGGTTGTATCTATGAAATTTTGATCAAAATTTTAAAAAAGGTCATTTGATCGGTTGTGGTAGGAATAGTGTTAACGTGCACGCTCGAGTTAACACTATTCCTACCGACATTTTGCGTATACCTATTCCTACCGCAACATTCCCACGTAAGACAGACTACAAAGTTATCTCAGGAAATAAACAATGAAAAAAGAAGTGAATTCAGTGAAATGAAATTTAGTGAAAAGTGAAATTAAATGAATAAAGCATGTACACGATTGAAACTCGAAAAATCATGACTACTTAACATACGATAGAACATCGATTATCCAAATTAATGAAGAAACAAGTTAGTTCTAAAGAAAGACAGAATATCCCAAAGTAATAATAAGTGATTTAAAAAAAAATAATATGATGTATGGTAATACATACATAATTCATCGTACATGAAATGGATAGAATAAGTAAAATTTTATGTCATATGATGGTCATTTAACACTATTCCTACCGACACTTCACATATACCTATTCCTTCCACGACATTCCCACGTAAGACAGACTACAAATTTTTCTCAAAAAATAAACAATGAAAAAAGAAGTGAATATTGGAAAATGTATTATACGTATATTTGAGGAAAAGTCTAAAGTTTAAAGGCGATTCAATTGCATTGTATATATGAAATTCTAATCGACATTTTAAAAACGGTCATTTGACCGGTCGTGGTAGGAATAGCGTTAAGGAGTGTATTTTCAATTTATGGAAGATCCCCGTTTTTCAGGGAAAAATTGAATATTTCGAATCGCTGGCGGTGTCGAAGGTATTCCAGCGTTCTGTTGGGAATCGGTAGACGGGTAAAATAGTGAGATACATCGTCGAAAACTTCGGCAACGTTCGGGATATTTCCGTTCTTCAAGGTTATCGTCGTTCTGTCCACGGTCATACTGGGATTTCTCACAATGGTCACGTTAAGTTTCACGGACGGGTGTTTCAGCATGATGAGGTTCCAGGGAAACCTCCAACATTTCCATCATTCCGGTTCAAATACACTTTTCGAATTTTGTCGTCTTCCATGAACGCCGAAAAATGTTTACAGACGTTTCACGAACAAAGTGAAATTGCCTCTAAACTTCACAAATTTCGTTATTTAAACAGGGTGACTTAAATACTTTTTATCGTTACGTTTCATTTTATTTCGTTAAAATTGGATTATCAGTTACAATTTGATTAACAGAAAAATTCAGAGGTTGAATTAGACGATCTTTATCTGAGTTTCAACATGATGAGGTTCCAGAGAAACCTCAAACATTTCCATCATTCCGGTTCAAATACACTTTTCGAATTTTGTCGTCTTCCATGAACGCCAAAAAATGTTTGCAGACGTTTCACGAACAAAGTGAAATAGCCTCTAAACTTCACAGATTTCGTTATTTAAACAGGGTGACTTAAATACTTTATATCGTTACGTTTCATTTTATTTCGTTAAAATTGGATTATCAGCTATAATTTGATTAACAGAAAAATTCAGATGAAATAGACGATCTTTATCTGAGTTTCAACATGATGAGGTTCCAGAGAAACCTCAAACATTTCCGCCATTCCGGTTCAAATACACATTTCGAATTTTGTCGTCTTCCATGAACGCCGAAAAATGTTTACAGACGTTTCACGAACAAAGTGAAATTGCCTCTGAACTTCACAGATTTCGTTATTTAAACAGGGTGACTTAAATACTTTTTATCGTTACGTTTCATTTTATTTCGTTAATTAATTATTTAATTTACTGTAATTATTATTTTATAATAATTGAAAACAGAAATAATAGCCTAGCATAAAAACAAAATAAATAAATCTCTTTGCAAATGCTTAAATATCTACTTTTCGAATTTAGTCTTTATAATTGTCTTTATAATGAATTTTTATTTTATAATTCTACTTACAAGGGAAGTTTGCGAATCCGGAAATTCAAAAAAATATGAAACTTGGTGTACAGGTACAGGTCAAATTAAGTAAATTAAAATTACTTAAATCCTTAGCTTCGAACTTCTCGACCCTCCATAAACGACGGCCGTTGGGCCTTGCAGCGGCCCCGACGATATCCAAATTTCGACCAAGTTTGGTCGTCAAACGTGATCAGATGGTATTCTTGGCTGGATAAAACTTTCGCAAAACAGAAAACACGTTGCTGTCTAATTTATGGTGGTAAACGAAGCCGCGGCAGGTTCGACGGAATAATTCCGTATAATCCACGGGTTCGAGTTTCAATCGAAGTTTTAGTCGAACGTTTAGAGAGGAATTAGTGGATGGCGCGCTGGAAAATCCTTTAACCGGGTCTGTACATTTTCGAGAGCATTATTTCGGCCGTTGCAATGCGTTTTCCTGTTTAACCAACTGCCTGGAAAACGTAACGGACGGGCAGAATTGCTGCAGGGAGGAAACGATCGCAGTGACTCGCGAATTTATTCGCACGCTTTCAAATTATAAGGATTATCGAGTTATCCTTGCGCTGCGAAACTTGTAACGCGATTCCAATTATTTTTAACGTTCTTGTGAAGAAAACTGGTTATTTTTCTTTTTTAATCTTTACGAATGCCTTATCCTTGAAGTTGAACAGTGTATCCAAAAGATGGTGTAAATTATGATTTTTGAACTGTGCATAGTTGTTAGTACATTTAATAAATGGTACAAGATCAGGTTTTTGGATTGTGAATAATTTTGAATGAAATTATTAATAATAGTGGAATACAGTGTTTTTTCTTTTTTTAACGTTCTTGTGAAGAAAACTGGTTATTTTTCTTTTTCAATTTCTACGAATGTCTTATTCTTGAAGTTGAAAAGTGTATCCAAAAGATGGTGTAAATTATGATTTTTAAACTGTGCATAGTTGTTAGCACACTTAATAAATGGTATAAGATCAGGTTTTTGGATTGTGAATAATTTTGAATGAAATTATTAATAACAGTGGATTACAGTGCTTTTTCTTTTTTTAACGTTCCTGTGAAGATAACTGGTTATTTTTCTTTTTTAATCTTTAGGAATGCCTTATCCTTGAAGTTGAAAAGTGTATCCAAAAGATGGTGTAAATTATGATTTTTAAACTGTGCATAGTTGTTAGTACATTTAATAAATGGTACAAGATCAGGTTTTTGGATTGTGAATAATTTTGAATGAAATTGTTAATAATAATGGAATACAGTGCTTTTTATGGTATAAATTATCAATCAGGAGTCATATAATTTTTATTACACATAGAAAGAACGTAATGAATGTATGCGATGAAGATTTATTTAATGTGAACACAGAAACAATAATCTGAAATCATTCGCTATTTGAACTGCTCCATTATGTTTATTATAAACATAATAGATGAAGAATAATTGCCTCATATATCCAGAGTAATAAATTATGTTCAAATATTTTTTCAAACTTTAGTTAATTTTTTTAAATGAAGTAACAGATAAAAGTAACATATATGTGATAATAAGCGATAAAATAATTGTAAAAGAGAAATCATTTGCTTTTCTAGTAAAATTAATATAATTATTTCAAACTATCTTCTATAACGTATGATTTAGATAAACTTTTATTCAAATGATTCCCAAGTCTGGACACGAAGCAGTAAAAGGAGAAGAATTCAATTTAAGAAATTCTTTGAAGCAAGTCTGAAAACGAAGGTTCATTTCGATGTCGCTCGTTTGACCTAGTTCTCGAGTCGAGTGAAGCACAATGGAAAGTGGAAAAAACACTTTGATACTGCAACTTCCTTTGACTTTATCATATTACTTAGTGCTGCAAAGTGTGCTGTTATTCTTATCCCCTTTCCTAGACCATTTAGGCGAAGTCGTTGAAGTCGTGTTATTAAAAAATGTGAAGCATCCTTACTACTGATAGACCAAGATAAATCCTCCGTTACTAACGTAACAATTTTTCCTTTCCCTTCTCGCGAACGTTAACCCTTTGCGCTCGAGAGGTGACTGTTTGTCACCAAATGATAGTTTCGCTAATTTTCAAACTTTAGTTAGTTTCCTTATTAGTTAGATTCAGAGGTTAAACAATTATATATGTAAATTTTAGTATATCACTGTACTAAACTAAATGACGTATAATACAGGCGACTTTTAGTAAATATTTCGAATTAGAAAATTTTTGAAGTTAATATTGTTAATCCTAGATTCATAAACATTCGTCTTTCAGATCATAAACATTCATCTGTCATGATTTTTATTTTATAGAATACAAGAAGCAGTGAAACACATTTTAAATCTGAAAAATTGTTCATTAGTTGTCAATTAATTGTCAATTGTTCATTAATTTTCTGAAATGAAAATGGACACAATAGTTATTCCGAGCGATCGAAGTTCATCTTTCTATCTCTTTCACTTTAGATAGGTTACTATAGTATTTACGTATTTTGCGCGGTCTGTGAGACGAATGTTTATGAATCCAGGGTTAAACGACTAACAGTCACCTCTCGAGTGCAAACGGTTAGAAGCTTAACTTTTGTCCATTTCACACCGATTAATTTATGACCTGTACCTTTTATCGAATCTTCGTTACGTTTTGAACGAAAATGCGTTATTAATAGGAAGCAAAATTTTCACAAATAAAATAACTTAATAACCATAACTTCAGTTCTCTTCAAAGAACGTGCTATTGTCGTTTTACTTTACAGTGAAGATTTGTGTTAAGATCAAAGCGCCTCGTTCAATCAGGTGCCAACAATTTATTATAAATTTTCTAAGAGTTTCCATCAACAATTACAAATTTTTATTAGTACATCGAAAATAAAAGATTAATTTCTATGAAACATTGGGTCTATCGGTGTACTCCCTGTGTCTTGAGCGAAACACGTGATTTCGGTGTGGCAGTCAAAGGGTTAAAATGTACTGATTCTCTAAGAAAATTCCAACAATTATTCCAAAAAGTTTATCAACAATTTATTTTAAATTTACTAATTCTCTAAGAAAAGTCCAACAATTAATCCAAAAAGTTCATCAACAATTTATTTTAAATTTACTAATTCTCTAAGAAAAGTCCAACAATTAATCCAAAAAGTTCATCAACAATTTATTTTAAATTTACTAATTCCCTAAGAAAACTCCAACAATTATTCCAAAAAGTTCATCAACAATTTATTTTAAATTTACTAATTCTCTAAGAAAACTCCAACAATTATTCCAAAAAGTTCATCAACAATTTATTTTAAATTTACTAATTCTCTAAGAAAACTCCAACAATTATTCCAAAAAGTTCATCAGTAATTCACAAAAATTCAAAGCAGAAAGTGTTCAAACAATTTGAAAAGAAAAAAAAAGAAGGAAAAAAGCTTCCGAATTCGATTCTCAAGTACCGTACCACTCCATCGTTACAACGGGTGTCGATCCAACAACGGAACGCGCTCGTCGCTTCCACTCTATAAGGGCCTTAATTGCGTTCGCTGCAAACATTTGCATTTCAAGTGGCTTTTGCTTGCCTGCATAATGTTTGACACAGCTGCAGCGACGGGGATGGGCCTGTCTGCTGGAGAACGCTTCTAAGCACCACGAGAGACCACTTCGTGCACCGTGTAACCCCATAACGCGCGCGCAGCCACGACAAAACACAACCATCGATGTTATTGTTATTATTTTTTTTTATTCGATGGTAGAATAGTGTAGAATATCAGGATGAAGGGGAAAAACACGAATCTTATAAACAAGAAAGTTAACAATTTATTCAAAAACACACTCAAGAAAAAGAACAAGAATCCGAGCGGCACTGCTTTCCGCGACTGTTCTTCTGAGGAGCGCAAAATGCGACTGACCCCCAAATTTGCAGTTCGTAACAAGTTTACGCAAAACAATCGACTATCGACACGGCGGCGAGGGTGACTTTTCGATTTTCCATGTGTCTCTCGATCAATTCATGCGGCACACGTCTAGAAATGCTTTGCTGAGTCGTATTTAACCCTCCACCTGCGGTCCATGGGTCTTTCGTAACCCATGCTGAGAGTCCCTTGAAAGCGATAACGCATACAACGATGGGCGCTGTGTGGTAGGAGAAAAGTGACGATCGCACTAACACATATACGTTTCCGCCAGAGTGCCGAAGTAACGAAACCGACGACAGTCAGTTTCTAACAACGCTCTGAAGAAGAAACATGTGTAGCAAATCGAAACAATTCTTTATTTCAAAGTTTACTTTATATTTACATACTTTTATTATTGTTTTAGCATTTTAGCATTATATTTTAGTATTTAATGTTGTCTTTGTGTAGACAATGATAATAAATATATAGCCGTGTGCGATAATTATGAAAGACCTATTTGCAGTGGCCATTCGAGAAAAATCCAGAAAATTTTAGATAGCATACGTGACAATACGTAAATATACAATAAATATAGCTTCGACGTTTGATAATTCACGTTATTATTATCTGTTCCTATACGTTCCTATATCTTCCTATGAATCGAGTGATTGTCAGTGTATACAGTATCGGTGAGGACCTCGGTCTCGAGCGACCGTCATTTGGGTAGAACAGTATCGGTGAGCCACATGGATGGCTCTAAATATGCATTAGTAGAATATCCGTGAGGGTCCCGAGAGACCCATGGCCAGGCCGCCAAGCTTCAGTAGTTGGAGGGTTAATACCTCTGCAAGTTTTTCTTGCGTTTGCTTGGCATCTTCGTCCAGTAACGTTTGCAGATCATCAACATGAACTGTTTTCGGCCTTCCGGAACGCTCTTATTGTCCTTAGTATCGAAATCGTCATTTCTGAAGCGTTTAAACCAATCTTTACAGGTAGTTTTCGACAGTGCATGTTTGCCATAGGCCTGCTCAAGCAGACGATGTGCTTTAGCTGCATTTTTTCCAAAGTTAAAGCAGAAAAACAGAGCTTCCCGCGAATACTGTTTTTTGTTTTGGAACAAAACCCAACGTATTCACTGTTGAACAAACCCTTTTTTCGTCACGATATGTTTTAATATTTTAATTGGTTATCGTTACCAGATGTCGCAGTTATAAAAAAAAAAAACAATTTATACGAGTATGTAAGCCGCTACAGTAGTCTAATAGCACCACTCATGGGCAAAAGCCGGAAACTTAATAACCTATTAACTAATTATTATTAAATAATTATTAACCTACTTGAAAAAAATTAGACTTACAGCGATTCACAAAATTCACCGAATAACAGACTATTTTTATTATTAAATCTAACTGTCAACGTTTTCACCGATACCTTTAAAATTTGTCAATCAACTAAAGCGTCAATTATTACCAGCAAATACACTTAAATTCGATAAAAAAACATAACCTAGTAAGAACTCGGTGTTTGTTCAGTTTCTTCAGTCACTAAATCTATCGGATTTCCACGTGAATTAAGCCTGTCAAAGAGTTGGAACACGAAACATAAAAAAAAAAAAACACCAAAAACAGAACGGGATCTACGTGGAACCGGGGACAAAAAGTAGAAACATAGGCTAGAGTGTTATCGATAAACCCCATTCATAACCCGTATCTGCCTATCGATCCAAATTTTCCGATAAAAAAAATCCCCCCGTCGAACCTGCACCAGCCCCGATCACTCGCAAATCACTCGACGTTGGATTAAAATGTTGGATCTTTTCCTCGAAACAGTGCGAGCCCACACGGTTCTCACGGACGCGGCATAAATCACGATAAATATCGAAATGGGACGGCAGCAAATTTGTTCGAAATCACCTCGACAGGCGATGCGTTAACTTCGAATAATTTCATCGAATTTCGGACAAAGGGATTCCGATATCGCTGCTTGTATACCAACGCTTACCCGTGAACCCGATAGGTAAAACAAATCCCAGAGATGTAACTTTCCTTTCACAACACAGTCGTCCTTTAAACGATCGATACCTCGTCCCTTTACTCATTCTTTACCTACCCTATTGCTCATCTGTACCTCAACTTCATAGATTTCTTTCGTTGGGTGTGTCTAATGAGATACTTTAACTTAGTAGACCCAAAAAGAAAAGATTCTTTATCTGAGACACACATGGGGTCAGCCTTAATCTCCCTCTTTAACATTCGAATGATGCTTTGAAGTTGATAAGATTGTTTTACTTGGTCATCTCTCTTTGCATTGGAGTTATTCACACTCAATACCAACTGTATTAAGTTCAGCTTGAAGCAACAGAAATTGTCGTTTGGTAACAACAGGTACTGCAAAATGACACTAGCTATACTTAGACCT
>JAOPTO010002148.1:0-207458 GCA_033822845.1 Tetrapedia diversipes
AAACAAAATTTGCATTCTGTGTTAATCAATAAACAGTATTTTACCATAATAATAATAAAAATAAATGTATATCATATACAATATTTGCGAACCATAAAATTATATTTTACATTGTTCTGTCGTCTTAAACTTTTGCCCGCTACTGTACCGTTTCACTATTATATTAATAACTCTTCGCAGAGGTATTACTTCGCTGTTTTAAAATATACTCGAACTATTCCAACGTTGCCCGATCAAATTCTAATATACAGCACTTGCAACACACTTCATACAATCTCTGCCTTTTACAATTTTTTGAATCGCAGCCACGTTTACCGCACAACTAGCGCCACTTCCCCCCGCGGCGGGATTATCCATCGGCGATTTACGAGGCGCGGATACTCTTCTGCTCGCGCCCTTTTCATCGATTCCACTCGATTTAAACGCACTCGAATTCATAGCCAACAGGATTGCCCCCTTCCCCCTGGATCGCGACAAAATCTGTGTTTATGAACAACCTCAAACACCAGGCTTGAAATTGTCGATTTACTGCGATCGTTGCCAGAAGATTGGCTAACGAGAGCAAGGAAATGTCTGTGGTTTTCACTTTGATCTCTCGTTTCTTCACGGTGATGCATATATTAGGTGTGCAAATTAATTCGATGCCCTTCAATTAATTATCAATTAATTAATTCATTATTTAACGCTTTGTAAATTCCATTCAAAATTAAAATACGTTTCCCGACATGTGGTGATTTGAAAGTAGCAACATTGTATTCTAAAGAACATTAAAAGAATTAACGACAACTTAACAGAATTTCAATTAATATATACACACTTGTGACAGAGATAGTGTCAGATAATTGGACAATACCTGCTTATGAAGTAATACAAGAAAATTTGTAATTTAACGCTAAAACTACTGACGATTAGGGTATGCTTATTAGAGGCAAAGAAATTAAGTTGAAAACTGTATGAGAAAAATACGTAACATGAGGAAAACAAATTTTAGCAATCACAGTAAAAATCATAGTAAATTTTCAAATGTGTAGGCACCTCAGTAGGTTCACCACGTTTCTATGAAAAATTACAAATTTGGTCATTTTGACCCCTTGGTAGTTCTAGTGTTGAAATGCAACTATGGATGATATACTAATGCAATTTATTAATAAGAATAAACTATAAAATAGAATGTATGTGTATAGAACGTACAAAAAATATATATTAATTTATGTATACAACCTATACATGCATTTCTATTACTAATACGATAGTGTAGCAATTGTTGACCGGTACAAAGTTTGAAATTTGTTTGAATTTCGTTGTAGTATCACAACGATGTGCATTTAACACTTAGCCGACCGAATAGGGAGATCTCCCATTTTTTTCTTGATAAAGCAGTGCCATTGATTCTATTTACTTTTGTTATTAATTGGTCCTAAGCTGATGTTGAATTTATTAAAAATTGTATTTCAGAAAATTTATGAACAGTACTAGTCCAAGACTAACTAGTAGCAAAAGCAAATAGAATCAATGGCACTGCTTTGTCAAGGAAAAAATAAAAGATCTCCCCATTTGGCTGATGTTGAATTTATTAAAAACTGTATTTTGGAAAATTTTATGAACAGTACTAGTTCAAGATAACTAATAGCAAAAGCAAATAGAATCAATGGCACTGCTTTGTCAAGGAAAAAATAAAAGATCTCCCCATTTGGCTGATGTTGAATTTATTAAAAACTGTATTTTGGAAAATTTATGAACAGTACTAGTTCAAGACTAATTAATAGCAAAAGCAAATAGAATCAATGGCACTGCTTTGTCAAGGAAAAAATAAAAGATCTCCCCATTTGGCTGATGTTGAATTGATTAAAAATTGTATTTCAGAAAATTTATGAACAGTACTAGTTCAAGATAACTAATAGCAAAAGCAAATAGAATCAATGGCACTGCTTTGTCAAGGAAAAAATAAAAGATCTCCCCATTTGGCTGATGTTGAATTTATTAAAAACTGTATTTTGGAAAATTTATGAACAGTACTAGTTCAAGACTAATTAATAGCAAAAGCAAATAGAATCAATGGCACTGCTTTGTCAAGGAAAAAATAAAAGATCTCCCCATTTGGCTGATGTTGAATTGATTAAAAATTGTATTTCAGAAAATTTATGAACAGTACTAGTTCAAGATAACTAATAGCAAAAGCAAATAGAATCAATGGCACTGCTTTGTCAAGGAAAAAATGGAAGATCTCCACATTCAGTTGGCTAAGCGTTAAGGGTTAATCAAGAAGATCTGGTTTAAATTTGATTTCTCGTCGATGTGTTCATCCACGTGATACATCGTTCACGGTAAACGATCCGCCAAGAGATAAAGGAGAGGTTGTTGCGTTGAACGAGCAGTGTTTGTTGCGATTACAGATTATGGCAGGGCGAAGATGAACGGTGTACCTTCGGACGTGCAAATTTTAACGCGAAAACGGGCGTTCCGTGGTACACGTGCGTGCACGACCGATACGACTCTATTCGTTCGTTTGCTCAGTTAATATTAACCCTATTAAGCTCATCCTCGATAGGATATCGCGTCCACGCCAGTTGCCTGCCGCGTTTATGCAGCTTGGGTAATTTGAATGAGAGCACGAGTCCGTTTTGTAGTGGATTAAAAACCGTGCATCATAATTAGACATACTTTGCTTCGTGGCACTACGAAAGCAAGCATTCAAACATGTTTGAACATTGAATATTGGAGATAATGTTTAAATAAACATTAGCTTTTGCTTCTTCCCCTAATTAAATATTTTTCAAGCACAATGTTTGTCGCGGACCAACGTTTACTCTAAATAAATGCCTCTCTTTGCTATTCTCCTAATTAAATGCTTCTCAAATATTTGTCACGAATAAACATTAGCACTGAACAAATATTTCTAAAATATTATTTAATAACGTTAATTTTTGTCTACGACAAAACATTTACTCTAAATAAATGCCTCTCTTTGCTATTCTCCTAATTAAATGCTTCTCAAATATTTGTAATAAATACTTTTCTTTGCCATTTCTTTAATTGAATATTTCTGAAATATTATTTAATAACGTTAATTTTTATCACCGCATATTCAATTCAATTTGGGCTCCCTTTTCTTGTTTCCAAAGAAAGGGGTAGAGAGTAATTTACTCAGAGGTATTAATGGATCCATTATCCTGTCAATCGAGCTGCACTCAAATCACTGTCAAGATCCAACCCCGATTTCCTGCCGCACACTGAATTACCTAAATGGACACCGATAGAATATTTACTGACTTTCCTGCGATCGTCTTCCGGTTGGTCTCCAGAGGAATCGCGTCAAACCCAAGCCCGTCACAAACGAAAAGATCATTCGCTAAAGAAACCGCAGTTTAAGTGCTGTTGGGAGATCTTCCTAAAGGCGTGCCTGTTTTTTTATTTTTAACCATTTTGCTCGTTCCACCTGTTTCCTTATTTTTAACCATTTTGTTTCCTTATTTTTACCGATTCAGTTTTCTTATAAAATCTGACAGTCCTCTTGGCTCTGCTGCATCACATCCCACTTTCCACCATCCATTTTCAGTGACACTGAGTAAATCAATTAATACTTGAACTTTTTTGTGTTTCAGGTGAGTAAACAGTCAATTGTCATCAATATTTCAACCAACTGTAAGTAATTAAATGTATGTACCAATTTATTCTTATCTCTGATCTTTTCTGATATCTGAATAGCTTTGTAGCCTTTGCAACAGAAGCAAAAATGGGGTACATGCAAAAATTTGTCTATCATATTTCTTTCAACGTTCTGGTAGAATTATTTTTAATTTAAACAATGTTCAAACCTTTCGATTGTACATGTATAAAGCTCACGTGGAACTATCTGAAAGTGTTCCAAAGATTAGTTTGTAATACTTGCATATTGTACACAAGTAAACAAAAATTGGAAAAAGACCAACTTTTATATGCCAACCAAATGTATCAAGTTATTCAAATTAGTAGGAAGATGTTTTATTTGATTCAAAAAATATTTTATTCCAAACCAACGAATATATTATGAAATGACTGTGAATGAAGGAATTATGGAAGATAGATGTTTATGATATAAAACGAAAAGAGATTTAAGCTGGAAGCACCCTTGGAATCTTTTCAGAGGGGTACTATTCCGCTTACGGTTGGGAGCGAATGCGGAGGGGATTATCGAGTTCGGCATAAATTCCTGGAAACATCGGAACGCGTCGTTTCGCGGAATCGGTGATTAGAGGGATGGCTAATTAGTATTCGTCGACGATTAGCCGGTTCTATCGGTCACCGGATTCTTGCGCTCGCGCATGCATTGAATGGCTGATGGCATCGGCCAGACGCGAATTGCCGCGATTAGAGTACCCATAGGAGATTAGGGAAAACGAGAAGATCCATTTTACCCATGATAAAAATTTATTAGCTTCGTACACCTTTTCTCAAGAAGTAATATATAAAACATAGTACCATGGTTAATGAATATTATCTGTGTATACGTTTCTATTGTTAATAATGCAATATAATACTTATTGGTTAGTACAATATTCAAAATTTGTTTATTGTACTATTTCTCATACAACACTGAACACTGAACACTGAACACTGAACCTGTTTCAAGATACTCACATAAAATTCTGTCGATTCGTAAATCCCTTCAAAAATAACATAATCATCTTTGCAGGAATGACTGACTTCTGTATACAGGGTGTTCAGACGAAGCTAGGAGAAAATTGAAGGGGTGACTCTATGCCACATTCTAAGACAAAAATCAAGAGTAACAATATTGCGTTTGACGCTTTGTTTATTAGTTATAAGCAATTAAAGAAGGGGCTGTTTTACTCCTGAGAATAGGCAAATGGAGCATTACTGTGTAATCATTGCCGTTACCCACCGTGTTGCCCAATTTGCCTGCTCTCAGGCGTAAAACAGCCCGCTCTCTAGTTGCTCATAACTAATAAACAACACGTCAAACGCAATATTGTTATTCTTGATTTTCGTCTTAGAATGTTGCATACAGTTACCCCTTCAATTTTCTCCCAACTTCGCCCGAACACCCTGCATAACAATACGCAAATTTTACAACTCAATCCTTGAATTTCTACAACGTTGTAGCGATTTAACAGCTAACTCGTTCGTGTATTTAACCCGAGTACTGTTTAGTCCAGTACCGTCAACATTATTCCCACCTCAACTTTCCTACGTGAAACCCATTAAAATAGCACTCACCCCTTTCGCGCGAGCGTCCGAATAATTCGCTGGCCGGCGAACTTTTCGAAATCACAGACTGCACAGCCGCGGTTGCACAACCTGGGGCAGGGTAGGCAGACCTGGTGAAAGCGGGGGCGGTAAAAAGGGGGCTTCCACGAAACAGGTCCAGCAACTGCTGAACCTTTTTTCACCGCGGTCGATTTACTTGGAAACTGGCCGTGGACATCCTAAGGGTCCCGTGCAAAAACAATATTTATCGTCCCCTCCCCCTCGCCGTTCCCCTCCTTCGATCGCCCTTCCGGTCGTGACGCCCGGCGCTGACCGTCTCGTGATTGATTAACGATCGTCCCTTGCATAAAACTGACCGTCCCCTTCGCTACGTCTTTGCACCCCCCTCTGGCTTCTCGACCACGTTTTACCACGCGCGGCTCGTGACGGATAGTCCTCGGTGTCGCCCCCCCCTCTGCCCCTCAACCCCTTCCTTATTTTCCGTGCACGTACACCACGTGTGCCCCAACACCGCGACGCCTTCTTCGTGCGATCGTCCGCGGAACGTTCGTTCCTCTGGCGAGCTGACAGATTGCATTAGCAATAAAAGTCGCATACGGCTGGCCGTGCCATTGCCAAACTTAACGGGGCGCGAAAAACTTGCCCCCTTCAAGAGCTAATGTGCCCACGTCGGTTGGCAGAGTATCTGAACGCCTTTGATTTCGTGTTGGCTCGTTCTTTGCTGGATGAACGAGTGTGGTTGGCGGGTTCATAGATCGATCGTTTCCTTTTTCTTCGTTTGGACAGCGAAGGAAGCTTGTTTCGGGGGCCTAATATTTGGTGGCGGGTTGTGTTAACTGTGTAGGGTGTAGAGTAAAGTGTTGAAGGCTTCTACTAAGGTTCCTATGGAATTTGTAGGTGTTGGATATTGTGAATTGAAGAAGTGAGGGAAGGAAACGGAAAGGTGGTGTTTCATCAGGGGACTGCTGGTGGTCTCATCAGTAAGACTTACCTAGCAGGTCCATATTTTAGACATAAGGATAGGAAAGGATAGGTTGGACTCGAGCACTTGCGAGAAAGGTAGTCGGTAGACTCCTCCTAGTGGTGAGGGCAGGAAGATCGCTACACACCATTAACAGCACAGGAAGTATCCCACCCCTAAGATCGTCAGTTGATCCCTCCTAGTAGCGAGGGCAGGAAGATCACCATAGTAGGGGCTGTTTTAATTATAGTTTTATGCGTGCGTGAAGCAGATAGGGGAGTAATTGAAGAAAACGTGATGGTTAACTTATTCCTAGTTATGTTTCATCCTTGGTTGTTAGTTTGGCTGAAAACAACCTAGGATTGTTTACAGAAAAATATTTTCCACGTTCCACATCATTGCATTTGTGAAACTTTTGTCACCAGAATATGTTCTAAAATGCTCTAGCTGCATTCCAATAGCTTTTGCAATTTAACTTCGCTGTTATTTTTGCATATAGCAATTGAAAAGTGAGGTAGGTCTAAAGTAGGTCTGACAAGCGATGGTTAGTAATGGTTGATTCAGTTAATGTCCAATTTATAACTCAATTGAGACAAAAATCTAGCTTCCCTAGTACTAAAAATTCAGCCATTGTCTATTAACTTTCATTTTCACCAATGGAAAGAATTAAAATGGTTGAAGTTCCCCTAGGTGTAATGCACTTCATAGAGATTCTGTTCCAAACAGATCATTTCTCAAAGCTGCTAGGTATTTATCAGGAGTTTAGCCTCAACGGTAATATTTTGCGCAATTATTGCACCTTCTATTAATTATCGATCATTATTCTATGATAAAACAATGGCTGGTCCACGCGTCTGTTGCAGCTGCGCGGATCCTACGGCTTGACGTAGATTATCCTAAGACGTTGGCGCTCCGATGCACTATGGTGCATGCATTAGCCTGAGAACACCACTATTATGCGTACGAGCCAGTCAATAGATCGCGATTCGCATTATGGTGGCCAGCCTGAGGTGCTGACGGCCAGCGGGATTTATCGAATCGATCGGCCACGCATAAACAGGAATATCATTCGAATCAGACCATTGAGCGTGTCATGATTGTCTGCGAATACTCATTGGCCAGAAGCTACTTTGAAATACGGAATCTTCCTGAGGACACTTCGCGCTATTGATTTAGCTTCAGTGTAGTTCGATTCAGTTATTTCTTTCGGAATGGTTAACATAAAGGACCCCATAAGATTCGATTAATTGCTTCTCTAGTAGGTAGATGGAGTTGTGAATTGTGTGATGGTTTTTAATTACTGTTTACGTTTAACTTTTATTAAATAAAACACCATTTTAAAACTAAACGAGTGGGGATTGATAGTATTAGCTTTGCGTCTAGGGAATTTTCAGTTTGAATACTAATAAATACTATACAGGTTTTTTTTTTGAAAATAGGATTTAATTAATCACTTAACATTATTTATCAAATGCTTTCATTAATGATGTGTTCATTAATAACAGCAGAAACGACACTATAAACATTCACATAACCTATTCCTGGAATCATTACTAGTAACCTCTTCCTTCTTGTTATTCAATTTTTTCACTAAATACCAATTTGATTACACTTTCAACTTACACTTGTAAATGATATTGATAACAGCAATTAGATAATTATTTATGACCAACTCTACTCAGTTCAAAACAAACTCAGACTTAACCTAACCTATAAATTTAATTATAGCAATATATATGCATATCCGAAGTACCTTTAACTAACAGCCAGACTTAACTTAATCTCTCAATTTAATTCTAACAATATATATACATACGTGAAATACCTTTAATTAATAGCCAGCCTTAACCTAACCTATAAATATAATTCTAGCAATATATTATATACACATATATGAAATACCTTTAACTAACAGCCAGACTTAACCTAACCTATACATTTAATTCTAGCAATATATATACATATCTGAAATACCTTTAACTAACAACCAGACTTAACCTAACCTATACATTTAATTCTAGCAATATATATACATATCTGAAATACCTTTAACTAACAGCCAGACTAATCCAAGTCTTCCTCTTTTAATAATACAACATACATAATTCCATTTTGAAAGAAGTTGAACTCGATTCAGCTTAGCAAACAGGTACAAATACGTTCGAGAACAAGCTTTATCATTTTTCCCCTAGACATTCACATTTCCCCTAGAACGTAACGGTGACAGTGGAACGAAGCATTTCCTCCTAGTTCTCGGATCCCTGGATCGAAACGTAATAGAGGGCGGACGGAAAAGTGTGAGGGAAATAAAGGCCTCCGTTGCGGAAGAAATCGCGGGAAATAGGCGTTCGATAGCGTTCGCGAAATCAACGACAATCGCGACAGGAGAGAACAGGTCTGCATGACAGAGAGAGGATGTGCTCGGATGTCGATGGGACCCTTGGCTTTTGATTGCCGCGAAAAATGGAAAAATTGTCACTCTCCCGGCTCGCGAGAATGTACCGGAAATTGGATCGAAAGTGTCGCGGTGAATCGATCTCTCGTTCGAATTCTTGAAAATGTTATGTACTGTTCCCGGGGCTTCCTTCTGATTCCAGACCTCGTCAGTTGAATGAGAAACGTACACATCCTGTCGCCACCTCAGAGATTGCTTCGAACGTCCTCGGTTCAATCGAGAATCATAGCTTTCCCGTTGGGAGGATAGATTGTTCCCGAATAAAATTATGCAACCGCAAGATTTGAATTTCGTTCTCTTGTGCGAGGTGTATTTTCAAGCAGAGCTCCAATCAAACATGATTGCATTTATTGCAATAATTCGTGCTGTGTTTCCCATGATTGACATTATGCTGATAAACATTCACCTTAAAAATTTGTGTGTCTCGAAACACTTGTTATTAAAGGCTACAATAATTTTGAGGCACTTTTTAAAGACTATCACCGTACGGTTATCCTTTTCGAAACTCTTTTTTTGTAACAGCTGGTGGATGGAATAATAAAT
This sequence comes from Tetrapedia diversipes, assembly GCA_033822845.1. Lineage (NCBI taxonomy): Eukaryota > Metazoa > Arthropoda > Insecta > Hymenoptera > Apidae > Tetrapedia > Tetrapedia diversipes. Next base: position 9,168 of record JAOPTO010002148.1, read on the forward strand.
TACAGAGGAACAGAAACGCCTAACGAACCTAGAGAACACAAGTAGTATGATCCTTCATCTCGAGGAGAGGTTACCTCTTTCCCCATCCCTCTTAGACAATATTTGCATATCATAAAATTGTGTTTCACATTGCCCTGTCGTCTTAAACTTTTGTCCGCTACTGTATGTGCCAACTCCAATTCGCTCTCTTGTATTCAGGACGAACGCATCGATTTCGCGCATTTTCTCTCGGTCCATGTACCGTAAAAAAAATTACCCGACCCCCGTTCCTAAGTCCAGCAACGTCGTCCATTCATCGTTACATCATTAGCCCGGGGGCATCGGGCGGTTTTTTCTCGAAACCGGTAGCTCCCGGTGTGGTTCGTGGCTGTTCCCAAAAAAGGCAGAACCAGCGCGGCCGATTTCGTAAAAATAATTAACATCAGCCGGCTCCCCGGCGAGCTTCGACCTGACCGAGCAGTCTAAACACGGGCCTTGTTAAAGCACGTGGTCTTGTAACCCGACGTAACATATCCCGCGAGCAAAGCATTGTTCCACGAGGGTGGGAATCTCTTCTTTCTCCCCTCTTACCCCAACCCCCTCGGCCGTGCGCGCCGTGGTGTACAGTACCGGTCAAAAGTTTGGGAGAGACGCTATGGATTCCAAGGAATTGAGGGCTGGGCTAGATAGCTTGTACGGACTATAAATTTGTGCAGAACACTGTAAATTTGTGCAAAATACTGTAAATTTATGCAAAACATTGTAAATTTGTGCAAAACACTGTAAATCAATTGTTTGATTCAACAGATCTTGATGTATCCTAAAATACCTTTATAGGGATTTTAATTTTTATTAAATTTTCTGTTCAAACCATAGAGTTTTCGATGGGAGGCAGAAAGCTTTGCAAAAAGTTGGTTCTAGTGTCATATCTTGATATACTTATTGTTTCGCTCTTTGATACATCTTATACTTTTTCCTCTTTTGTTTTTATAATTATGATTTTTGTTGAATTATATTTATTGCTAGACATACTTCAGAAGCAAAGTTATTAATTACGGTAATGTGGGGCGCATACATTATAAATTTGTACGAAGTAACCTAAATTGCTTGCCTGACTCAATAATACTGATCTATTAGAGAACGAAAGTAGGGCGTTATTTTTTTTCTGCATAGGAATGGAATACTATTTTTATTATTTATTAGTCAGATGATGTCAGTATACAATAGAGCTAAGCAACTTTTGAATGAGAATCGTTCAAATTGTCTTTGTCCTATTTTATTCAGCACACAAGTTGTTGATTGTTAATTAGTAAACGCCGTTAACAGATTTCTACTAGAAAATTGTTAATAATGGAATCACTGTCCATAATAGTAGCTAGTGGTCGAGTTGTAAGGTTCAGTTTCGCGTGGAACTCCTGCTGATTAGTTTCCAATGGCCAAGGAGTTGAAAGAGGAAGAAATATGTAATATAACCTCAAAAATAATCGAAAATATAGTAGACTCTGATTAGTGCTGTATTAATATCAAATTCGTGAGCAAAATTAGCGAAAGTTTGAACATAGGTACGAAGCAGAAACTGTTTTCAAACTTTTGAACGATAATGTGAAACGCTCGCACACCCGGAGACGGTCGCGAGCATGACTAATTAGGCGAAATTTCGCGGGAACCGTTCAACGATGGAATATCAGGGCTAATGCAAAAGAACACTCGTTGCCACGCACATTACAAGAAAGCTCCAGTGATTAGCGACGGGGTTTTAAGCGCAGTGTCGAAAAAGGGATACCGTGAAGGTTGGAAGCAACGAAGTTTTCTTATCGCGCATGAAACAGCCACGCGAACGCTAGCTTCACGGCGTTTATTAAATACGCCGTTGCTTTAGCGGAAACCATCCGCGAAAACCTCGGTAACTCAACGCCCTCTACGTTATCATCTGTTTTTAAGAAAATATTAACCTTACAGCGACACCGTCGCGTTTCTTGAGCAGCATGACATCGTGGACGATCTGGAATAAAATTTAAATGTCTACAGAACATTTGTTTTTGCTCGTTACTTTAACATACTTGTTTAATTGGTTATGACTTTTTCATTTAATCGAGAAAGGGAAGTCACCTTTTAAAGCTTCTTTAATACCACTAGAATATTTTTGCAATGGTTTAAGTTGTTGTTGTATTATCCATTACAGTTTGTTAGAAAAAAGACACATTGACATTTAAGGAATGTAATGGTGTATAATAATTAATAACAAATTTTAACAATTTATTTCAGTTACTTTAAATGCCCGGGGAATTATTATAGTTATAGGTTATGTTATAGTTATAGGTTTTATTATATCAAATTGGAAGAATATATAATGGAACTGTAGTAATGTAATGCTTTACAGCTTATTTATAGTACTCTGGACAACTTAAAAGGTTAATTGGAACCTCAACGACTCTGGTATCATTTCAGAATTAAAGAAACTCTGAAACAGATTCCCAATCAGCGAAATTAGCGAAAATACTAAATCACAAGAACCCCGTTGATCTTTTTCAACCCCTACGAAGCAACGTTCTCATTAAGATCCCGGCATCAACGAAACTCGAGAAGATAGACCGTTACTATTACCAGCGATTCCTCCATTGTACGTTTCTCGATCCCAACAACGCTTTGTTTCCCCATTTGTCCATTAATTATTCAGAATCCTCTTACCAGCTCTCCATTTCCTCGTTTTCCACTCCTCCATGAGCAGCCTTCATCCCCGTCAGCAATCAACGCGATTATCCCTTTCGCAAGCCGCGAAAACAAGCGTTCCTACTCGCGCGAACACTTATGGAGGGTTGCGACGAAAATTTCTCGAGCCTGATTATTATTGAATCTTTGAAGCACGAACTTTTTCAACGTAACGGTAGCCACAGTAGTGGATCCTTATCCCCGTAAGCAATCAATGTGACTATTCTTTTCGCAAGCCGCAAAAACAAGCGTTCCTATTCGCGCGGACACTTATCGAGGGATGCGACGAAAATTTCTCGAGCGTGATTATTATCGAATCTTTGAAGCACGAACTTCTTCAATGCAACGGGAGCCACAGTAGTGGATCCTTATCCCCGTTAGCAATCAATGCGACCATCCCTTTCGCAAGCCGCAAAAACAAGCGTTCTTATTTGCGCGGACACTTATGGAGGGTTGCGACGAAAATTTCTCCAGCATGATTATTATCGAACCTTTGAAGAGCGAATTTGTTCAATTTAACGGGAGCCACAGTAGTGGATCCTTATCACCGTCAACAATCAATGCGACTATCCTTTTCGCAAGCCACGAAAACAAGCGTTCCTACTCGCGCGAACACTTATGGAGGGTTGCGACGGAAAATTTTCGAGCGTGATTATTATCGAATCTTCGACTTGCGGACTTCTTCAGCGCAACGAGAGCTACGAAGATGGGTCTTTATCTGTGTAAGCAATCAATACGATTATCCTTTTCGCAAGCTACGAAAATAAGCTTTCGTACTCGTGCGTACACTTATGGAGGGTTGCGACGAAAATTTCTCGAACCTGATTATTATTGAATCTTTGAAGAGCGAATTTGTTCAATGTAACGGGAGCCACAGTAGTGGATCCTTATCCCCGTCAGCAATCAATGCGACTATCCCTTTTCTAAGCCGCAAAAACAAGCGTTCCTATTCGTGCGGACACTTATCGAGGGATGCGACGAAAATTTCTCAAGCGTGATTATTATCGAACCTTTGAAGAGCGAATTTGTTCAATTTAACGGGAGCCACAGTAGTGGATCCTTATCACCGTCAACAATCAATGCGACTATCCTTTTCGCAAGCCGCGAAAACAAGCGTTCCTATTCGTGCGGACACTTATCGAGGGATGCGACGAAAATTTCTCGAGCGTGATTATTATCGAATCTTCGACGCGCGAACTTCTTCAGCGCAATGGGAGCTACGGTGGTGGATGCCGTCGATCGATATCTGACGACCTGTAACCATCCATTATGCATGATCGTCACGGAAATTTCTGTTTGTGTTGCCCGTGTCAGCCGCGTGTGGATGTTTCCTCGAGCCGAGGCGGGCTCGTTCTAACAACATTGTCTATCGATTATACCGAGCCCTGTCTTGTCTTGGCGGGGGGACTCCGGGCGCTAATAGCGGTAATTGTCAACCCCTTCTATTAGCTCATTATCATCGCTCAACGTGGCTGCCGTGCCGCTACGTGTACCCGGAGGCGGTCCGCGCGCTTGTTCTCGCCCGTAAAAGGGCCAAAGCGCGCGCGTTTAAGGCCCGGCTCGGTGTATCGATTTAAAAACATTTAAATTCCATAAATATCCAACGAAACGTTGAATAAGGCATGCGGAAAAGCCGACGGTGTGCCGCCTGGGAAGACGACCTGGTCGCAGATAACGCTTGATAGGGCGCGCTGTTGCATAAACCAAAGGGAAGCAGAAGTTTCGATAACCCTGCTGAGATAGTGCAACGCAATCTTGCCGTGAGAGTGAATGATTTTTCCTTTTTGCTTGTTTTTCTACACGAAATGGTGTACACGTCGTTTGTGTACAGGGTGGGGTTAAACGTTTGGATATAAGTGTTGGTGGGACAGTTTCCTCGTGAGAATTGGAATCGATTGATGACGTTTAAGAGTAACTTTCTTCAGAGTGAAAGGGTTGAAAATATTCATATTAATGTGAATAATGTGATCTTGTATGATTGAGCATGGACATGTCACATAATGTTCTCTACTACATCTAGTGACAAAATTTTCACGAAAATGCTTCTTTGGCATTTTTGGATTTTGTTATTTGGCATCCTTAGTTCTGTTAGTGTGTATGCTAATTATAGTGCAATTCAAACGGCGAAACAATCTCGATCTCATTGCAACGATTCGCGAAAAGAAGAGGAACGGTTAATCAGGCACGCCTACAGGGTCCCTTTTCACTGCACCATCGCACTTGCATTATAATTGCATAAAAGGGGCGAGAGGGGGAGGGGTAGGGGCAGATCATTACAGCGTTACGAAGCGACACGGAGCGGAACAAATGCCGATGACAGAAAATTGCTGTCAAAGCTCGTGTTTAATCGGCCGACTAATTTACCGCGTGATCTTTCTCAAGCCCGGGGACGGCAATCTGACGCCCACGACGTTGTGTATCCACCGTGTCGAAGGGAATAAGAGGAGCGTGGAGGAACGGGTGAATGGGAAAGCAGTCACCTTCGTGTGGCGAAGGAAAAGGTCGTCTATATGGAAGGGAAGAGACGACGGGGATAATAGGATGGCTCTGTCTGTAGCCCGTCAGGGACCTCGAATTGATTCGAAAATAATTTCGAGGAACAAGGAGGAGGCGCGACATGAAACTATTCGGTTTTCCATCGTTCAATCTCTGTTCGATGGTGTCACGGTCCACAGTCGCAAAATAAATGTAGACGTCTTCGAGGAAATATCGCAGTTTTTCAGGAGTTAGACAATTATGACATCAAGGTTCTAGTGGAGATCAGAGTACTGATTTATTCTTACAAATTTGGGATTTAAAAAAATGTTTTAGCTAGGAGTGGTGAGTTGTTGGTGATTCAAGGATTGGTGGTTCAGGGATTGGTGACTTAAAAATTGGTGATTCAGGGATTAGTCATTTAAGGATTGGTGATTCAAGGATTACTTATTTAAGGATTGCTGACTGAAGGATTGATGACTTAAGGATTGGGGATTCAAGAATTGGTGATTCAAGGATTAGTGATTCAAGGATTGGTGACTCAAGGAATGGCGATTCAAGTATTGGTGATTTGAGAATTGGTGAATCAAGGTTTGGTGATACAAAGATTGGTGATTCAAGGATTGATGACTCAAGGATTGGCAATTTAAGAATTGGTGATTGAAGGATTAGTGACTCAAGGATTGGTGATTAAAGGATTGATGATCCAAGGTTGTTACGGTTATTCAAGTGTCTTACGATTATTATTATTATTATTATTAGAATTATTATTATTGCTATTAATGTGATCAATAGCAAAAGTATACAGTACACAATAATTCCTAACTTATAAAAACATTCAATACAATTACTTCTAACTAAACTCAGCAAATGACTTTATTCCACAGTCCATGGGTGGTTCGTTCTCGCATTTCTCTTTCAAGGGCATCCTTATCGCAGCCGTGTGTACGCATACAGACGAGCACGATGCATCTCCCAGGCGTTAAACGTCGTCGTTTGATCGAGCTGCATTTAATTCGTCTGGATAGGAAAGGGAAACGGAAAATGATAATGTGCCAACTTCATTGGCGCATCATTCGGCGAGATAATGGCCGGGGGGGGGGGGGGGATGGTCGCGAGGGAGCGCGCTGTCGAAATTAAAACCGGAAACAAAACAGACGGACGAACAATGAGGCTCGCTCGCAAAAGGTAATAAAGTATGATAAACGTCACGAGCAGCGCGCTTGCTTCTTTGTTGGCGACCCCGGTGTGTTCTGTACCGGCGCTCGTTCCCCACAAACGTAGCACACGATGGGAATCCTAATGCCGGCGTCCTCTGCAAGCGGCCGTTCGATTGAATTTCTTCCACAAAGTTTGCCGGTCTGCGGCGAAGAAAGGAGCTCGCCGCGAACACGTTTTGTTGGTGGATTAAATAACTAATAACGATTGTTAGTATAGCAAATATAATTTTAATAATAATAATGATAATAATAATGTGATAATACTATTTTTAATTACACTCTTTACACACTCTCCCTAAATCACTCACTCTTGTAGGGGTGTATGTCGGGTAAAAACTGAAGAATAGTCCCGTAACATAAAACACTTTATTCTGAACTCCGCGACCGTACCCCTACGTACTCTAATCAAGACTGCCGATAAAACTCAAAAAGCTCTAGACCTCTCGCGAGGCCCTCTATTTATTCGCATTTTGCCTGATAGGCGGCTCCTGCCCTAACCAATGAGGATCCTCAAAAATTACCCGCCCTCAACATCCCCACGGCATCGAGGAAACGGAATACCGAACAATTACCGATTCCTTATCCTCGGCACCGTCTGATGTTTTCCGGCACCGCGCTTTCTTTTCGGCATCGCACTGTTCTTTCGGCACCACACGGTCTTTGTGGTGCCGCATCAAAGAACGCCTTTTTTTTTTTTTTTTTTTACGTGGAGGAAATCTTCGAAAGATACCCCACCACCCTGGGGGGGATGGCGAGGTTATGCGGGATTTCTACCCGCTAAAACCTCCACGGTGGCCTGCCTCTGCGTGTTGGGGGAGTACCGGGAACTCTGGAAGAACACATCCAGTACTCCCCCCATCAAAGAACGCCTACACTCTCTATTACTCGTTTTTTACTCTATGATCGTCCGTTACGGATTGATTCGTTCGCACTCTGTCTCTCCACTCCCGCCTTCCTCAGTCATACAGTATACACAACAATTAGATGATCATACCGCGCACCACTCATTACACATACAAACGATAACGCTCACCTTTTGTCATTCTCTCCAACCTGTCATACTCACTCATCCACACAAACATTTTTCACACCTTTATGTTATCATTTTGTCGCGTACTGTATCACGCATAATCCACTGTTCATTGACCGCGCTGCCAAATAATTTCTAATCACCAACTGTTTACCAACGGTCGCTGAAAATCCGACCCGACTCATGCACTCGAAACAGCAATCACTGCATTACCCTGTAACGAAGTACGGCTCGTTATGCGATTCTATCCGCGTTATCCGGTATGGAGTGGCTCAATGGCGTTAAATGAAACCCGACAAACGACGGCCGAAACCGGCACGCGGTTAAATCGACCTGGTGGCGATGTTTTCAAGAGAGCACGGTTTGCGATAGGATTGGTCGAGCCCCGAAAATTAGCGCGACCCGCGAACACGTTTGAAGGTCCCCCGCACTTGGCCAAAATTTCGATATCCGATACGTTTAATGGTAAATTCTGGGCTCGTTAAGCGGCACGACCGCCTCTGCATGAAACCGATCCCCGTTCCAATGGCGTGAGATAACGGAACAGAGGCGATAATCACGCGCTCGAACGAGGAGGGGGCGTTTAACGAGAAGGAAAAAAATGGAGGGCTGACGGAAAGGACGAGAGGTTACGATTGAAATTGGTTTCGATGCGCGCCTGACCAATCGTGTGGCACGGGCTCTCTCAATACACCGATTCTGGATGAAATTCAGTTAGCGTTGTCTTCGACACGTCGGATTAGAGCGAGAGAAAATTGACTGTTAACCCATTCACTGGGTCTGTCCTGTGAGGGTGTGTCCAATGGCACATTTGTAATCGAGACCCAAGACAAACGATCCTTACAACAGACACACATGGAGTCAAAGGTGATCTTCTTTCCCAAAATTCCAAATGATAGTGAAACATGGTCTTCTTTCCCAAAATCCAAATGATAGTGAAACATGGTCTTCTTTCCCAAAATCCAAATGATAGTGAAACGTGGTCTTCTTTCCCAAAATCCAAATAATAGTGAAACGTGGTCTTCTTTGCCAAATCCAAACGATGTTAAAAGTGGATGGAAGCATCCTCCATTCCTGCAACTTTTGTAATGGCAAAGTTTGCTAAGTCATACATAGCCACTAACATCAGACAGGTCTAAGTCGATGTAAGCGAAAGCTGAAGGTGCAGTCCATGCGACACAAATGACCATCACTATATGTGTGACGGGGTCTCTCAATGTAGTGTTTCTGGATGAAATTCAGTTAGTGTTGTCTTCGACACGTCGGATTAGAGTGAAAGAAAATTGACTGTTAACCCATTCACTGGGTCTGTCCTGTAAGGGTGTGTCCAATGGCACATTTGTAATCGAGACCCAAGGCAAACGATCCTTACAACAGACACATATGGAGTCAAAGGTGGTCTTCTTTCCCAAAATCCAAACGATGTTAAAAGTGGATGGAAGCATCCACCATTCCCGCAACTTTTGTAATAGCAAAGCTTGATAAGTCATACATAGCCACTAATATCAGACAGGCCTAAGCCGATATAAGCGAAAGCTAAAGGTGCAGTCCATGCGACACAAATGACCATCACTATATGTGTGGCAAGGTCTCTCAATGTAGTGTTTCTGGATGAAATTCAGTTAGTGTTGTCTTCGACACGTTGGATTAGAGTGAGAGAAAATTGACTGTTAACCCATTCACTGTCAGACAAATTTAGAGTGTCTTGCCCTGGGTGCCAAGACTTTATTTTAACACTAGATTACCGAAGTGAGTCGATTTGAGAAAGTAAATAATTTCATCAAATCCCTTAGTTATTTTAGTAAAACAATAGGGTTAATTGTCCCACCATTATTCTACAATTATTCGTGGAGGCAGGTGTTTTGAGCATTATCGATTGTTATCTTTTACATTTTGATTGCCAGTTAAGTCTATTGGTAAAGAGAGAACGAGAAACATTTAGTACGAGTTTAGTATGAGTTGAACAAGTATTGACGTAGTTGTACTTGTTTCATCAAGACAGTTCTAAGAACAGTTCAAACGATGGGACAATTCAAAGCGTGCACCTCTGTATTTATGAGCAGAGAAATTTTATATCGAGCCACCTAGCAAACGAAATTGCTCTGTCCATTCTGCTGTATTTTTTGACACAGCAACCCACAGTTTTGCTCTGTTGGTTTCCGCGAAATTTCAATTTTTGCGGCACGCAGAGTCGGGTTTCAAGCAATCCTATCGAAATAACTGTTTGGCCATTTTTTTTTAACAACCCTGCGTGTTTCATAAAACGGGCAGTAATTCAAGTTATTTTCCAGCCGCGTCGAATTACAGTTATTTCGTCGGATTTATCAGCCACTGAATTAACAGTGGCTTGAAAAGGTGAAAATATTTTTTCGACACACACACACATAGCTACCGACGCAACACACAGTTATAAAACTTTTCGTCCCCCTCCGGAATTATAGTTCGCGAGTTGCATTTCGTTGTTTGCGCCGTAGGGGTGTTAAACTTGCTCGCAAAACGTAGCTGCTCTGTTTTTCTTTCCGTGTTTCCCGTTTTTCCCAGGATTCCGCGTTTAATAATCGCGCGAATCTCGTTGCGAGGAACTGGAACGTTTTTTTTTCTTTTTTTCTTTTTTCGTTCAAACGAGCAAACAGTTTTGAAATGGTTCGCGTTTCCGTCCGACGATTTTTAACGGTATCCAACCAGCGAATATTTGTATGTTTCCGTTCGAACAGGAATTAGTCAACACTAGCCGCCAGACAATAAAATGGAACAGCTTCATCGCTGGCTACGTTATCGCGATAACAAACGAGCAATTTAGGCAACCGGACCGATACTATGAAATACAGTAGTCCCCCACTTCAGCTTTAGCATCCGTCGATGTTCCCACCGATTCTTGGAAATGGGATCCCGAAGCGAGCTTTGAACATACCGAAAAATATTTATTCAACAATTTCCACGCGAAAAACAATATATCACTCAATACGGTCAGCATAACTGTATAAATAAAGTTATTACTAACGTAAACAATCACTGTACCAAACTAGATTTCTTTAGTTATTTTTCTACTTTTAAACGAAGCGTTCATCAATAATATCTAATAATATTTTCCCGTTATAATAATAATAAATAATAAATAATTTAACAATGAACGGGTCAAGGCCCTTGGAGTACATAAAGTTATAAACAATGGATTATATTATAGTAGGACAATACCACAAAATGGCTAAGAATTACAATTACAAATTATTGAACAGACTGAATAATGAACGTTTAAAGGCAGTTGAATGATGAGTGAAAAAATCAATCACAGTAGTATGATAATTTTTTACGGATAGAATTCGATTAATAGAGTCTATGTTAGTAAATCTCGAGACTGGACATTTAAGTTTAAATATTAGTAGAGATCTTATTTATGGTCTCAGAATATTATAATCGGCTTTATCTGTGATAGTAGGGTTGTTTATGGCCCTATTGATGATTTTATGTAAAATGGATAAGTCACATCTTTCAATGACATAATTTTATAGTGACTTATGATACTAGAGTAGTCATGCTCTCTGTTAGACATAAGAGTACCCTAGATATAACTTTCGTTTTTCTTACAACTTAGCAAGAAAAAGAAAGACATAGGCTAAGACATTTGATGATTGAGCCCTCATTCTCACAAGTACCGAGTATCTCTTTCTCGATAACACCAGTGTTTCGAATATAGTCAAAAAATGCGAATAAACCAGGTGAAATAAGCTATAGTTAGGGGTGTCTCTGGTGAAGCAGTTATAGTTAGTCTGGCAAGCTAATAAAGAACATCCATAATAAACAGCATCATCATTAAAAAAAAACCCAATAACTCAACCAGTTCCTTCCCCTTTCCTCGACTGAATCCCTAGAACTTACCCTCCCACATAAGCTTCCAGATTCGATCTCAACCGTGGACTCTAAAGTATGTAGACTACAGTATTCCCATCCCCCATCCAGTAGGCGAATTTTATTCGAACAAAGTCTCTCGGTTATATCGCAGCAATATCCTCAGCCAAGCAACTAACTTCAAACAGATTCCACGGAATAAAAGTGCAATGATCGGGTTATAAGTTTGCCCGTTTTAGCCCGGGGGTCAAACGGCACGCGAAATCTAATAGGAAAGTCAGAGCAAAAGGATATTCGTAACGTGTGCACACACCGTGGTACGTGAGGAAGAAGAAAGGTCGGACGTAGCCGCGATTCTTCGCGCGGCCAGGTACAGAAGATAGAGGGAACACGGTCAAAGTTGGGGGAGTAGGACGGGACTTATGACAGATACGTGTGCAGCGGGACGATTCCGAGGGTGTTCGGACTTCGTGGACGGAGACTTGGTCAACTGGGTGGCCGGGACCAGTCTGGGTGGCAGGTAGGTTACGTATGAACAGAGCTAACGTACGAGGTTGGAGCGTGGCCAGCTAGTATTTCACGCGAGCAACCGTGGGCCGAGGGTTAGGCCAGTGGTCGACTAACCTCTGCTGACCAATGGACCATCGGATAACCTATGCTACCTAACCTGCCCGCTGGAAATATGCTTATGGTACATGACCGAGTTTTCGACAACGCTACCACGGCCGCCCCTTTCGCGTTCTGTCGCCTTTACAGGCGAACCCGCCTATTTTACCGGGTCTGGGTCCATCTGTCAGATGTTTATCGAGCTCTGGCACGTGCAGGGATTCTAATTCGGTGGAAGACGTCTGTGTTCGCGATGAACGATGCGTGGAGAATAGTGATGGTAGCAATTAAGAAATTGTAGCGTTAAATGATGGGGGTTAGGAATCCGTTTAGCTAGGATGGTTAAAGAGTAAGGCAGTTTGGTGATATAAACGTTAAAAATTGTTTGTATAATTTGATAAAATTTATATTGATCGCAAAAGGCGAAGGAAAATATATTGAAAACAAAACTATAGTAGAGACCATTATATTTGAGCTCTCATTATTTGAATACTTGAATAATCTTCCACACAGGTACCTATGTTAAACATTTGCACTTTTAGAAATAGCTACTTTTAAAAATGCTAAAATACCAAATACTAAACGATATTCAACTTAGTTGTTACTTTAAATTAATATGTGATATCCTGCGTTCAGTAATTCGTGAGATTATGGTCGTTTAATGACTGAGAGCCATCTTTTGACCGCAAAGGGATACAGAACTTCTGTAATTTAGTCAGTCAAAGGGATACGGTATCCATAAATATTGTGATAACTGTCAATTTTGTTGATTTCTACTTCAGTAAGTAAAATTATTGCAAAAGGAAGTACCTATTCTATTACTCGAAGGCTCCTTTTTGCAACTACTTGTCCCTCTATCAACTTACCTACAAAAATCGCTACCATATCCTTAAAATCTCAAATTACGATTAGGTTTTCAACTGAAACACCATTGCAATACATTTTCTCATGAGAAGCGTACTAAAAGTTGAAGAATTCTTTAGCGTCGTTATGTTGCCCAGTTACGAACTAGAAGGTAAACGATGGAGCACAAAATGGGTGCCCATCGATCAGCCCGCGCAATGTCTCTACCCGATCGTAGAACGGAATCGTGCAGCATTGTGGAGGAATCAAAGTGGACGACTCGGTTCCCCGCCACTTTATATTCGTTTGGGAGGATTTACCGAAGTCTTGGTTCGCAGAGAGGGGGATGAACCACGTCCAAGTTCGATCCACGGCAACGTCGACATATCGACGACGACACGGAACGCCACGGCTCGTTTCGAGATTGGAGATTGTCCCAAGGGGTCAAAAGAATCACGTGAGGAGGGGGGTGGCGCGGGGAAGGGGAGGAATAGAAGCGATCAGGAAGGAGGGAACGACGGACCGGAAAGAAGGAAAAGGGAGACGACGATAATCGTTTTAGAAGGACGGAGGACGGTGCTGTCATTTGGCGACGCATGCATCATCGTTTATGCCACTTGACTCGAGTGATCGAACGTGACACGGCCGAGCGGAGTTCGTTTGGCCGCGACGCGGGTAAGCGCGTGTGAACGTACTCCCGCACGAAGACAGACACATAATTCGCGGAGAACTCTAACCCTTTGGCTGTAAGCTTGTACTTCTTACTAACGCTACTTGTACCTTACGATCAAGAAGTACCTGGAATTTGTCAGTAAAACGAAAACGGTTCAATTATTCATCGATATTTATTTTATCCCCTTCAAAGTAATCTTTATCACAAGCAATACACATATTCCAACGCTGCTTCCAATTTTCAAAATAAACTTTTCATAGGTCGATTTTAGAATCATCTGCAGCTCCGTCTGCGAATTCCCCTTTATCGCCTCGATCGTTTGTAACTTGAGTCATGGGAATAGGAAAAAGTCACACGGAGCTTTTTTCTCTGTGTGTATTTGTTTCTTCTTATCTTCCGTTGAAAGATGTTTAAGAACTAGACAAATAACATGTCTAAGCAAAGTTTCGCTACTAGTATCAAAATAATTAATTCAAAAGGCTTTTCTTTGGTCTACAAAGGGTTAATCCAGGAAACAGAAATGTAATTAAATAAATGTATAAGTGGTAGAAGCTATTTAAATTGGTTTCCTTTAATTAACTACCCTTAGAAGTACCCTTTCACGTAAAAGACATAAAACAATAAGGAATTATTGCAAGAAGATGTTTTGAAAAAGGGTTTAGTGAAATGTTAGAACTTTTCTGCAAGAAGAATAAAAAATCGATGGACTGTCTGGAAAAATTGGGAGTTGGCCCGAATCGTAAATACCCTAAGTTGCTGGAGGAGGGTGGATATAAGGACTGGAGGCTGCATGCACCGCGACTTCTCCTTTCCTCGAAAGAGGACGGTCGACTCTGATCCTCCGCAGGGTTGCATCCTCCTTCTGTTGTCTCCCTTATACCACCAGCCTCCTCCAAGACGCCGCGTCGCATCCTGCGGGACCGAGAACAGGAAAACTCGAAGGCATCAAACTCGGCCGGGCCAAGACGGCTCATTGCGAATGCAGAAATGCAGGGTCCTTCCAACCAGCCTTCGAGAGCTTGTGAGATATTAAACCATGGTTTCCTTCTCTCGTTCTCTTCGTCGCCTCCACTTCTGCCTTGCACCACCTCAAGATGCCTCTTGAACCCTATTCCTTCGTTTCCCTTTGGGTCTCGCGATGTCGACACTTCCCCGATAAGAGCTGCTGAAGCGCTCGATCGGGAAGGTTTCCACGTCGTTTCTGATTTTTGCCGTGATATATGACTATTCCTCTTTGCTACAATCTATTCGACGAGGGCAGATACCGATTGCGTTCCTTCGTTGCTGTTCCTTTTGCGATTCTCTCTGTTGGAGGATTATGTTGAATAATCCGTCTGCACATACCTTCCGCACTATGATATTCATAGTTTACTTTATTATAGCTTGTTCAATGAGAATCGTCAGAAAATGTAAACATTCGTACGCTATCCGAACCTAGGTAGGACAAAGTCGTTCATGAACATCAGTGATTGTGAAACAAGGACAAACACACAGACAGCATTTCTTTAGGTTTGCCACCAGTTCTCGCTAAACTAAGTATAGACATACACGCATACATGTGTGAACAAACATAGTAAATAAATCAGCATGGAGATGTACTGATTACTAATACACGCAATGTCTGAACGCCCGCAATGTGGACTTGGCAGATGACTGAATGTTGGTCATTGAATGGAAATCTTTCCGAGTTTGTCAATTTCTCCCAATTCCCATTCAGAGCAATGCAATTGTTGATAAAGCACCGTCCACGTGGAGCACTTCGACTGGTAGTATTTAGTACTCAAAGGGTCAATAGCTATAAGACCCAATGAAATGCAGTGAAATAAAGTTTTCTTCATAAGTACCCTTACGTCCACTTCTACGGACTCTAATAAGCAATTTCAATACACAGCACACGCCAAGTCTGGCGACGTCTCGCGTAGGGATCCCCGAGGCGTCGCGAAGCGTAATACCCCCGGCGCGGGGCCATTATTTGTCAAACGCGTCAACGACGAGACAAATCTCGCGCGATTCTCGCGCCACCTTGGGACGTTGATCGCGTCGCACAATGGACGGGGATGACATTATGATAATATTAGACGTAGCCGAGAGTCCGTTCCGGATGATGGATGGCCTTTAAGGCCGAGTAATACCTGGCAGCCATTGTCGCCAGGCTAATTTCTCCTCTGGTCCGCTTTGGAAAGACGCCCAGGCGAGGTGAAGGTCGAGGAAAAAAACCGCAATAAGCCGGGCGAATTCAAAGATAAGCCCCCCTCCCACCCTCCCGCCCGAGCTGTCGATTGGCCGGGCCGCGCAACAATGCGATCTTGTGTCGCGCTCACGCCTTTGTGGACGGGGTAAGCTGAATGGGCCGCGATACATCATAAGCGCGAGCTCTTGCTTCCCTGGCGGCCTCGCCGCGGGGGTGGCGTTCACCAGCGACACGCGGAGCACGTCTGACGAAGATAAATAACGCGTTTAGCGATACGTCGATACGCAAATACGTGGTTGGTCGCTGGGGCGCGCAAGAAAGTGTCCGTCATTTCGATCCGAGTGGACGAGTCTCCGGCTTGTAACGCTTGGTATTCGCGAAGCGTGAAGCGGCACACCGCCTGAAAAATGCTCGACGCGTCGATAATGTTGGTAATGCGCGATTCGACGGATACATCACGTTGGCCGTCGTGAGGGAGACGATGGAACCTTGTATGTTCAGCTATTTATAAAGGAATCGACGTAGACTAGCGTTTCTTCGTCTTCCTTTGCTTTTGTAGTTGAAACTACGAACACTACTATCGGTCTACCTACAACTTCGTTTTAATTAACGTTAGAGCTATCAAAATGGTAAAAACAGGAAAAATGGTAAGAATGGTAAAAATGGTAAAAATGGTAAAAATGGTAAAAATGGTAAAAATGGTAAAAATGGCCAATTTGTAATTATTTACAGTAGTTCTGTAAATTTACTGTGACATAATTTGTATAATTTATTCGCTCGTTCCTTGATTGGAGGTTACAAAAGTAACGATTGAAAGCATGAAGAATACAATGAGTGCATTACACTTTTAGTTGGCTAACTGCCTTGGTCGACGCTTTTAGCCGGTTACTATTAACCTAATATCTATTCGGTTGTAGCTGTCGGTATTCTGTGCTTCCTTTCATCATTTAAATTTCCCGTAAATGTTCAAACATCCGCAGTTTAACGATCCTGTTACACGGCTCACCCCTACGCGGAATAGAAAAGTGAACGTCGTGGCGTTGCTCAGAGTTTAGTTAAAATTGCTCGAAGTTCGCGCGGTGCTGGACCGGATTAAGGCAGAAATTGCACTTTGAGCTTGATTCCAGCTGAACCAGCTGCACAGCACGAACTACTGCACTTGTGCGCTGTTTCAACTGCTGTTCGGTTTAAAAATTCCACGGTACATAACGGCTTGCATGTGCGCGGGCAAATAAAGCGGTCGCAGTGGGTTCTTGTTTCTAACTGCCGTGGAATCAATTTGTGTAGAAGCAGCTGAGCGGGGTGGGTGAGGTTTATGGGCCGGCTAGACGTAACAGGGGAACGTGGATGAACGTAGCAATTAAAAAAAAAAAAGAATTGGTCATTGAAACGCTTGAACGGTTGCTGAAGCATCGATTTCCGATGTTGCACTTCAACTCGTTCGAGTAGAAAATAGGCAAGGTGGAACCGCACCCCTCTCATCATCATAAACGGGACACGTGCAGTAATCTTAGAGAACAAAGCAGTTTCCGTTAGAAGCTACAATCGATGCGGGGAGTAGAATCAACAATAAATCGACACGTTACATTATACAGTGCAGAATACTTGAAGCTCGAATTGATCTTCTTCGTAATTCGAAGCTTAATAATTCAAATAGACAAAAATCTTATATAAATCGCATATAGTATAACATATTATAAATCCTTCAGATAAACACTCTATCGATGGAAGTACTCTCAACTTTTAACTTCTT
Source organism: Tetrapedia diversipes (assembly GCA_033822845.1). Classification (NCBI taxonomy): domain Eukaryota; kingdom Metazoa; phylum Arthropoda; class Insecta; order Hymenoptera; family Apidae; genus Tetrapedia; species Tetrapedia diversipes. The sequence continues at coordinate 26,493 of JAOPTO010002148.1, forward strand.
AATTATACGATTAAAATTTGACATTAGTAGTTCTAAGTACAAATTAGGTATAATTATTTCAACCCGCAACTGTTAAGGCGAAGTATATCGTATCCCAGAAAAAAAAGAATATAACTTGAATACTTGTTCAAATATATTAGCGAGTGCAACCAAAAACATTATATTATACTAGTTCCATTCTTTTAATCCTTTGCACTCGAAATGTGACTCCTGGTGATGAGTTATACTACTTACACAAATTTCTCAATTCAAGTAATTATATTTAAAGGTTTCACTATTACTTATTTAAGTGAAATAAATCGTAGTGTAAGCAAATTCCAGTACAGTTGTACTTCAACGCTCAACACTTAGAAATTTGTCAACGTGGACAGTTAATTGTATATTCCTGACATCCCTTTGCAACTTTTTCTCAGCAATGCATTCACTAGGTATATTAAAGGAGTTACTGTACCAGTCACGGGTTAAAATTCCACATTTCATATGATATTTAGAGAGTTATAAGCCAAGACATTAGCTAATGTTGGAAATAAACTACGTTTATTCCTAACGAATAAACAAAATCTAATTTTCTCGAAGGAATATTTATGTGAGGTCAAGCTATGCGCTGAAGAGGTTCTAGGAACAGGTCAAGTGTTTTACTCTTACCACGCTGTGTGTAAGAATTAAAGGACCCTAACGAACTGTGTCCTTCATTCATTCGAGTCTTGCCTCTCATTACGTAGAGATCATGTTCAAAAAGGATATACCTTTAGAAATAAAGTTTAGTAAATTGTTTCTAAAAGAACAGTTATCTTTAATTATTCCTTCTTAACCCATAATCTCCAGTAGCTAACATCAAATGTCCCACACGAAGAGCAAATTCATTCTAACCAATTTTACTCGTCCGTATCAGCATCCTAGCCGGTGTTTCTTAACGTTTGACGCCCCTCGCAGATCCGATCTCATTCACGGATAAATGACTCGAGATAAACTGGCAGCAATTGCGCGATTATCCGGTGTAAAGTGGCTGCGAGGAAGAATTCGTCAAAGCGTCTCCTCCTCTACACAGCACAGGGTAGAGACGCTCGCCTCTTGGTCCGGCCGCATCTACCGGGGATCTCTTTTATCCGGCATTAACCCGTTAAGACACCGTTGAAGGCGAGCTGCCTCGCTCACAGGAATATCAAAAGGAATACGGTTAATATTAAGCATCGCGATACGGATCTTGGGCATTTAAGAAAATGCCAGCGTCTTATCGGCGCGCGCTCAAAGACCAGTTCGGTTTTGTTTCCTTGGACGGCAGCCACTCTTTTCACGGCAACGAAGCTCAGCTTCAGCCTCTGTCCATCCCTTATCCGCGCTCTCGTTCGCCACAGCGTTCGTGCAGCTTTGTAATTGGCTAAGAAACTCGGAGAAGTTCCTTCAACCATTTCGCTGCAACCAGATTTGATACAAATCCGATTGACGCTGTGTATGATGGAACCTTCTGTCAATGGACGTTCTGTAGATGTCTGAAGATTGTTGAAACACTTGAGTTACATTGCATTACAGTCAACCCTTGTGCAATCTTTTTCAGTAGTCGGATAGGTTAGCGTTAATTATTCAGTGCTTTGACACCTTCTAAGTTGAAGCCATAGTTAGAGTAATAGTTAGACCTTATTATTAATAACACATATCTCCATTTTACTTGATTTGCAATTTGTGCTAGGAGAACGACTTGTCATCATGAAGCAAGATCGTTAAACAATGCTTTAACGACACATACGGCTCAGAATATTAAATTAGGTTGAACAGAATTTTGGTTGACGGTTAATACAAGTCCCATCAAGTACTCGTGGAACTTTTTATAATAAACGATAGTACAAAAGGATATCTGCAGTGTCATATGAGCAATTTTGTTGTTGAAATATCAAAAACGTCGAACGTTGCTTACATTCACTTCGGGATACACTTTGGACGAAATTTCTAAATGTCTACAGTGATCCGTAGCAGTGAAAGGATTAAGATGGCGAATAAACCGTCACGAAAAAATCTACTGTGATGAATAACATCCAAAGAGCAGAAGTCTTTACTACTGCTCTCAAAGGGTCAGATTCTCAATGTCCTCAGGTGAACTTTTCTCCAAGACGCTTGGCGTCTCCTTACAAGCGGAAGAATCACGAGAAGCAACGGTATCGGAGTGTTAATAAAATTCACGAGACGTCTGAAACGCGACGACATCAACGACACCCCGACGCCCTGTGTCCCTTTTCTTGAAGAGGGGGCTGAACGAAGAAAATCGTACTACGAGAGCAGGAATGAAAGGAAACGGGACACCAGGAGACGAAGTCAGCTTAACTTCGTTACTTATCGTCGTTGTTGGCCGATATAAAAAGTGTACAGCCCCCGCGGGCGGCGTAATCCGTCGAAAGCTGTATTAATATTAGGAAACGAGGAAACGAGGTGGCTCTTTTAAAGTTAATCTCTTAATAAGATCATTCGTCGGCCGGAGGGGGACGAAGGAGCCGGGATTATTTTTAATCGCTGCCCGGCCACGCCAGAGAAGAAGCTGCAGCTTCTTTATCAGCCGCTGCATTAAGAGCACCGGATGCATCTATTTTTCATCCCGCCAGGCCAACCGTTTTTCTCAGCTATTCTGCCGCGTTAACGAGGGGGATCCTCTTTTTTAACCGCCAGCAGGGAGCCGCTGAAAGGTTCGAAAAATTAGGTAGCAAAATCAAAGAGTTGCGGAACAAAAGCTGCTCATCAATCCAGGCTGACCTGGACACTTGGTGTGGGAAAATTTATTTTCATACATTTAGTGCCTAGAAAAAGATTTATAACCGAGTAATTTATATTCGAAGCACTAAAATTATATAAAATAAATTTATTACGTAGATTTTATCGATTTAGGGACAAGAGTTGTACAAATGTCGTTATGGGTAGATAAATATTTATTAATAATAAAAAATAAAATTTATTTTTCATACATTTAGTGTCTAAAAAAAAATATATAGCCGAGTAATTTATATTCGGAGCACTAAAATTATAAAAAATAAATTTATTACGTAGATTTTATCGATTTTGTCGACTATTCCCACTACCGATACTGGCTTCAAGTTCGAAAGGGTCGTCTTTTCTTCGTCTGCTCTTCCTGTTCCCGCTTCGCATACAATTCTGCGCCCCCCGAATATCCCGTCTGCGTCTATCGCGTTCGTGATTTCGTTTCGCTTAACAGGCACAGCCACCGGCTTTGAAAGTCGTTTAAGACGAGCCATCTCGTAGGGGTCGCGTTGGGGACTGATTAAATAAAACGCGTCTGATATGGTGGATTTAATTTAGAAAACCTCGCAAGGGGTCCCACTGCGAAGCGTTAAAGTGCTGGGGCACCCTGGACGGACCTGGTCCCAGGGTTTTTGCGGGCTTCCTCGGGAATAAATTGAAAATGATTGCCGAGACGCTCCCCGATCGAACAACCGAAATGAATGGGTCCTCCCTATGGGGTGTAACGAGCACCCTCGGGGATTGGTTGCCCTTGGGTCTTCGAAATCGCGCTCGAGTTGGCCAAATAACGCTTTATTCGCCTCTTGGTCCTGCGTCATGTCGATACTCAGCCATCGACGCATTCGTTCCTTCGCTTCTTTTTTTCTTTTTAATTATATGCTGTATGACCCTACACAGGATTATTAGCACGTACCTAAGTGTGTAATACATAATACATTGGATATATATAACAAAATTAAAATTACCAGAGAAATACAATACGTACAAAAAATGATATGAAACAATATACATTATATACAAACATAAAAATAGTCAATGTGAGTCGTATTAAAGATTAGAGATATAGACAGTGCTGCTTTAAAAACTTAAAGTTTAAAGGCGATTCAATTACGTTGTATACTGGATGTTCGGACGAAGTTAAGAGAAAATTGAAGAGGCGACTCTATACAACATTCTAAGACGAAAATCAAGAGTAAAAAAATTTCGTTTGACGCTTTGTTTATCAGTTATAAGTAATTAAAGAACGGGCTGTTTTACGCCTGAGAGCAGGCAAATGTTACACAGCCCGTTCTTTAATTGCTTATAACTAATAAACAAAGCGTCAAACGAACTTTTTTTACTCTTGATTTTTGTCTTAGAATGTTGCATAGAGTCACCCCTTCAATTTTCTCCTAGCTTCGTCCGACTACCCTGTACAGGAAATTCTAATCGAAATGTGAAAAACGATCGTTTGATTGGTCGTGATAGGAATTGTGTTAATTGGTAGGAACAGATTGTTGGAAAACGTGATGGTGTCTCCGTTATTAAGTTCCCCGTGCCCGGGACCGCAGGCGGGAAAAATAACTGGAAGTAAATACACGTGGAACGGGAGCACTAGTCTGATAGCCTGAAACTCCTGGGCTGGTAATTAGTTGCAAACTTATCAAAACTCGATAAGTATCTGCGGAAGATACACAGCCGTGACTCGTGCGAAAGAATCATCCGACTCCTAACGGCGGTAAGTGTGAAAGAACGATTTCGCGATGAAACTTCGAGGACCGACTTAATTACGTCATCCCTCGGGGAGCGTCGTGCCGCGCGCGATCTTAATCCGCTTCGCTGAGACACGCCGCGATTATCTTGTCCCGAGAAATTGCCAAACGATCGATAGAGAGATACGTTTCCCTTCTCCTCTCCTTTCCTACCTTATACAATTTTCAGAGGTAACACAGGTCCTAGACAGTGCCGGATTAAGACTTTTAGAGGCCCCAAACAGTTGAAAGAATTTGAGGTCCCCTTATACAGGGTGTTCAACTGCAATGCAATGCATGGTTTCTCAAACAATTTCATAAAATAAAATTTTGTTTGTTAGAATGAAACAAAACTTGTAGCTAAGTGAAAATACTTACTTTATTTTTATTTTTGTTTTCTTATAATTATAGTGCAAGCTTTTGAAGGAAACATGTGTTATTATAAGATTCTGATATACTATATTGGAATTATTAATATACTATATTAGAATCTCGTTATTTTATATATAGGTAAGCTATGTCATTATCTCATTAGAGACTTTGTCAGTGCCTTTTATTTGCAATCCTTTTATCCAATTTAGAGTGCTGAAATTTATTTAGAGCAACAATTGCTGCTTTGTGAAAAATGTAAGGTGTTATGTTTTCATTATCCAACTTTCATCTAACGAATTGTTTCTATACTAACAAAAGGGAATTGTCTGGATTCGTTCAGCATGCTGTGCTCATGATCGATTATCGAAGTCCGCTAAGTACCACTTCCTTTTCTTGCTGTGTCCCCTCGAAAGCCCTTGGCCCGTCGAAATTGCCTCCCCATGGCCCTTTCCTTCCTCCTCCCATGTAAATATTACTCCGTGAGCCAGCAGAAGAGGAAAATAAATACCCCGTAGCGGCGCCAATTCGAAAATTGCTTATAAAAATAATTCCGTTCTCTCGCGAGTACTGTGCGTTTCTATTTATTTTAAACTGGACGACAATCTTCTACCTAAAACTCTAAACCGTATATACTTCAAAAATTAGCTAAATTGTGACCCTAACTCTGATAATAAATTTTATTGTAATCTTATTAACTGATATTAATTGTTTTTCAAAATTGAGAAATATACACATTCATCGAACTGTTATCCACAGAATCATATCGCAGCTTACTTTCCTTTTTTTATCCTGTGCAGTGTTTGGCAAAGAACAATGTTCTGACCTTTTTCTTAAAAAGATATTCTCTGTTGACCAATTATCATAAAAGCTACTTCGACATTTACTCCTCGATATCTATATTTCACTTTCTTCCATGCGTTAATAGAATTGAACCTTATGTCTAGCTTCCTTAATCCTGGTGTCCAAATTTGTACAGCAAAGTTACACCTAACAGAAGGGGTAATTTCCCTTTTCTAATAACTTACCCCTACAAAATTGCATGTTGCACGTCAAGTAACAATTATCTTACCATATCTGCACTAGCAAATTAAAATCGCAATTCTACATTTCTCAACTTCTCCCACGCGTTAATCACATGAAATCCAATCTCTAGCTTCCCCAATCCTTCTGTCCAAAGTTGTACAGAACAGTTATGCTTAATAGAAATTTACTCTTACCAAATTACATATTGCACATTAAGTAACAATTATCTTACCATATCTACACTAGCAAATTAAAACTGCAATTCCACATCTTTCCATCTACAAGCTGCCTTTGCATCCAAGACCTAGCCAAGTCATCGCACTCCTCTCGATATATCGCGTTAACACTTTACCGACCACTCGTGGATCAATTTATTCCCAACCGGCTTACTTTGCAGGGGATGCATAATTAATGAATCGATCACAATGATTTTCTTTGAGTAATTAATAGTTTAATATCTCTGTACAGTATATATATATACGATTTTGCTCGAAACAGTCACCATCGTGTAAGGGAACATAACAAAACTTGCAAATTGAAGCATATAAAAAGCCGATTAATAGGCTTCGGGTCGATAAAGCGTTAAGTATCGATTTCGCGTACCATGGCCAAAATTTTATACCCTCGTCGAAGAATGCACCGACCTCCAGTTCTCGATTAAACGTGGACGGAACTATTTGGGACGGCACGCGACCGGGCCAAGTGTGAAAAAGGTTAACGCGCCGCGAGGACGCCAGCCGGATTGTTTTGCAGTTCGCCTAACTATTTAAAGCATCCTGGGTCCGCAAGGCCGCGGGTTCTCTTTCGTTCACCTCGCCTCTCGTTCTGTCGTGCACACACCCCGTGGACCAAGCGTCTCTCTTTCGGTGAATTTCGATGGAGCACCGATTGTTTCCCACTTGATTATCCGGAAAACCACAGTGCGGCACGGCTCGATTCTCTGCCAGCTTAGCCATAACTCGCTCCACCACGACCAACTATTCGCATATTGGTTAATTTAACGTGTTGCTCCAACCTCTGGACCGTCTACCTGCTCCCGATTCGTTATTTAGCCGACGCGACGGTCTGGCTATGCGTCCAGGCTAATTAAAGAGTCCTCAAAATGCTCGCGTTCCGTTTAGATTAGCGAAGTTACTTGGATTTTAGTTACCAGAGTGGAAGTAATTTACCACCGCTTCGTCGATATGAGCTTGCTGTTTATTTGACTTTGGATATTCTGCGAATTTCCTCGTAAATCTATCGAAAGGTTGACTTTAGGCTACTGGAGTTCAAATAATTTGGGATCATTCCGTTGATCATTCCATAGCCTTCTGTTTATTTGACGTTAAATATTTTTTCAAACTTCTACACTCATCCTCGTAGATCAATCGCTTGATTTTAGGTTGTTTAACCCTTTGAGCGCTGAATACTCTCGGTCTAAGTGCTCCGCGTGGACGACACACTGTTAGCCATTGCGATTGCTGGAGACAGAGTATTGTTACTCGTACACTGACAATCGCGTTGCAGTAAGCGGAAGTTCGCAAAAATTGACATTTTTAATATGAAAAATTATTAAAATACAAAATTCTTTTGGATGCCACATATATACAGCGCTAGAAACGGAAGAATTGTGGCTGTTTGGGAGAGAAAATGAAGGAGAAGGAAAGGGGTGTTTCATCCAGGGCCTGCTAGTGGACTCGTCAGTAAGGCTTATCTAGCAGGCCCCTTCCTTAGACACAGGGATAGGAAGGGATAGTTCGGAACTCGTGTATAGAGTGTTCAGATGAAGCTAGGAGAAAATCGAAGGGGCAACTCTATGCAACATTTTAAGACGAAAATCAAGAGTAAAAAAATTTCGTATGACGCTTTGTTTATTAGTTATAAACAATTAAAGAACGGGCTGTTTTACGCCTGAGAGCAGGCAAATGTTACACCGCCCGTTCTTTAATTGCTTTTAACTAATAAACAAAGCATCAAACGAAAATTTTTCACTCTTGGTTTTCGTCTTAGAATGTTGCATAGAGTTGCCCCTTCAATTTTCTCCCAGTTTCATCCAAACATCCTGTGTATAGACAGGTCAGAACTTATATATATAGGAACTGAGGCGGACTCGAGTACTTGCGAGAAACGTGATCGCAAAAATCTCTCCTAGTGGCGAGGGCAGGAAGGTCGCCACATGGTTAAATAAACTCGTCATTGATGAGAATCCTTCTTCAAGTCAGCTCCCCAGTTAGAAGGTTAAGTACCCATTTCTTTTCATTCGTAAAGAATAAATGTCTCCATCATCACGAGTATACGAAACTGCCTTTCACAAATTTTTCTCATCGACCTACCGTTGTCATTCATCAAGACATTAGATATTCCAGTGTCGCAGCCAAGTCGCTCTTTGCACGCGCGATTCACCAGCTATCACTGCGAATTATCGTCTTCCCGTGACTCGCGTAACTAAATCACTGTCCCAATTAGACCTGATCCGAGCGGCGAGTCACGGAAAACTGTGATTAATAACCTCGTCGATATTCGGCCCGACACAATATCCAATGGCCGCGGCCAAAACTGTGGCGCGTCCTTCTGGACATTCATTGACCGGGTCGATAATTCTGTTCGGTCTAAACGATATTAAGGCCCCCGGAATTTGATATCGCGCTTTATGGTGGACATAAAACGAGTCGTTCTGCTGTGCACAATGGGCTGAGTGCTCGTGATCGCCGGGACGTCTGTATGCAAATTCACCCGTAAATCATTCGGCGGACTCCCCGTTGATCGTTCGCGGAATTACGGAAGAATTCAATTGTCGCGACCCTCGAAATCCTGCAGGAATGCGATCGAGTGGATGCGAGTTTAGGAAAATGTGAAGACTGCTTGAGTTGAGCGATAGCTATGTGAACGTAGAATGTTTGGACTAGAGTGTTTCTAAAGCGCGAAAGATGAACACTTGAAAGAACGTTGCGATTGAGGAATTCTGGGTGGTCGTGGCCGAATGCATCGAGTGAGAAAGGTTGACAATTGGGAAGAAAGGAAATGAGTGATTGGAATAATATATGACGGGGAAATGCGAGCGCGAGGCAGGAAAAGTTTGACTGTGAAGGAAGTAAGAACGTAGTAGTTGCTAAGTTGTAAAGTCGTTAAAGTTGTTAAACTACTTTAAATATAAATTTATTAATATTCTAACCACTTCACTTTATTTTATTCACACCTGAGTCCTATCATCTTACTCTACTAAATTAAATAAAAGTAGAACTTTTCTGTAATCCTCGTTGTCCCTTTCTGTGGCTCTTTAAGCGTCTCACTTTTACGCGTAACCGGGAAACTACTTCATCACGGCGATCCTGTGTCTGGCGAAGGACCTTACCCTTGTTCCGCGGTTGCGACGAAATTTCGTTACCTTACCCCGTACATCCTGTGCTCTTCGTTTGAATGAGGATGATGGAAGAAGCAGGCCTTGAAGAAACTCATAACCTCGTCTAGGGATCGACCAGGGTGGGATGAGGGATATAAAATTAGAAACGGTGTGGGGGGCTGGTGGAGCTTATTAGAACCTTCAAAGCGTGCAGAAAGATTAAAGCGCGGACGGGACCTGGTCTTCTTTTACGCTTCTCGATCAAGCAACGCGTAGGCGCTGATGGTTCCTCACCTTCTCCCTCTGGTTCTCTATGATTCCTCACCTTCTCCCTCTGGTTCCCTATGATTCCTCATCTTCTCCCTCTGGTTACCTGTGGTTCCTCACCTTCTCCCTTTAATTCCCTCTGGTTCCTAACCTTCTCTCTCTGATTACCTTTGGTTCCTCACCTTCTCCCTTTGGTCATCTCTGGTCCCTTGCCTTCTCCCTCTGGTTACTTCTGGTTCCCTCTGGTGCCTCGTTGCTAGTCTGTTCTCCATTGACAGGAGCTTGCTATGCACTCCCAAAATAACCCACAGGATGTTTTGCAGAGGAAATTGTGGCAACCTTCCTACACTCGCCACTAGGAGGGAGCTAGCGAGCATCCTTCTTGCAAGTGCTCGAGCCGGGTCACAGTTACTATGTATATGAGTTCTGACCTGTCCCTTCCTATCCCTGTGTCTAAGGCAGGGGCCTGCTAGGTAAAGCCTTACTGATGAGTCCACTAGCAGGTCCCGGACGAAACACCCTTTCCAATTCCTTTTCCTTCCTTCTCACACTCAACACAACAGCCACAAAATAATGGCTATTGACAGAAACTTGTGGTTCACAAACTGGTCAGACTTTAATCGTAACTTATATATTACTTACTGTTAGAAGAAGGTTATCCAATTTGATGAACACACAAATTGCGATAAAACAAGCATTTGGTAGAATCTACGTGGGAACTGTGCAAATTTATACAAATTCTGAACTTGTTTCCGCCTATATTAAACGTCATTTAGTATAGTTAAATAATATACTAAACTTTACACACATGACTATTTAATCGCTGAGTCTAACTAACAAACATACTAAATAAAGTCTGAAAAGTTACGAAACTCTCGAACGCAAAGGGTTAAACTAGGTTTCCCGTGATTGTCGTTCATGACTGTAGCCAAGTTTCCGTGACTCTGTTTTTAAAAGCTCCAGGAGACGATTCTCTGGCCACACTCCGCTATCAAATTCTAATTTGCAGCGGCAAATTAGCGATGCTAAACGCGTCGATATTAAACCGATTGAATATTGATGCGCGGTCATGATTTCGAAGCAAAACATCATACCGGCGATACCATAACTATTATTAGTATTTTAGGGAGGGGCATGGCCGTGGGGATAGATTCAAATATTTAACTGAAATCCTTCGATTTATAATTAGATACGAGGCGGATTGATTTTCTGGCGGGCGAAACGTTCGCTGCTAATCGTAATATCCGGGAATAAGCTAGCTCGGCGGAAATGTTTCGAAGCCAAACAATATTATCCTGTTTGTTTTCCGTCTGTGTTTGCAGATGGACCCTGAATCGTGATCCACGATTTTCTTCTACGATCTAACAAAAGTACGGTTCCGCGACGTCTGACAAATATGATCTGGCTGCGGCACGGTTATTCTGAAAGCTGAAAACAGCCTTGGTATACATAACTGGACATTTTTTGGTTAATATAACCAAAACATAACATTTAGATACAGTTCTACACTAAAGTTTCAGTCTTTTTTCAAATTTCCCTTTATTTCCTTTTATTTCCTTTATTTCAGATTTTCTTTTATTTCTTTAGTACAAGCCTTGAAATTCTTGAAAGCCTTTTTGTCTCATTTCTGTACTTCCAATACTTTGATGACACTTCATAAATACTCAGAAACGCGAAGAATTCTTTAAATTTCAAACAATTGTACCAAGACGCTGATAAAAAGAGACTACAATTCTTCCATATAATTAGTTTCACGATACAGCGCCTGTGAATGAAGATTATGCGTTGCAGTAAGCAAAAGATCGAAAAAATTGACAAACGCATATATGCGTCCATACTCCTTACCAACAATTTTCGTCAGACACACATACGCGTTCATAGTCCCTACAAGCAATTTTCGTCAGACATATACATGCGTCCATAGTCCCTAGGAGCAGCTTCTGTCAGACGCATATATGCGTCCATAGCACTCAAAAGGTTAATCCAACGTTTGACAGGAATGTTTGCAAGGAATCGCGGAAACAGCAGCTCGCGTTCCAACGCTGACTATCGGATAAAACTGCGAACAGAGCCAGCCCAGGCTACCAATTTGCAATATTTTCGTGTTAGTCCCGCGACAGGCCGAGATATGCCCGGGTAGAAAGCCTCGTTTGCGCGGAGCGGATGACGCGACTCCCACCGCGGTGTAGATAAGAGGCGAAGGTGACAGGGAAAAAAGGAGCAACCAGGGGGGTGAGAGAAAAAGGGACGGATGGAAAAAGGAAAAGAAAACGGCGAGAATAGACAGGGATAAGGGGTTGGGGCGCGGGAAAGGGGAGGGAAGAAGAGAGCAAACAGAAGAGAAGTGTGTTTTGACAGGAAACAGGATTATCGACGTCCCGTCAGGGGATAGACTTCTTCCACCTTGCCGCCTCTCTTTCTCTCCTTTTTCCTTCTCTCGCCGCCCTTCTATCCACTGCGATCCTTTTTCTCGTTTTCTTCTCCCTTCGTTTGCCATTGATACGCTTGTCACCGATTCCGCAACAGAGCTGGGGCAGGGGAAAGTACTCAATGAACGGACTCTAATAACCGGTTGCGAATTAGAATTGAATGTGGAATGGTTTGAACGTCATCTTTGGTGTCGCCATCTTTAACCCTGGATAACTGAACTTAAATTAGGGTCACGGTGTAACTGATCATTCGACTCATAGACTACGAATTAGAAACATGTGTATTTTTGCCATACATACTGTTCGTCAAAAATTTGGGACCACTGCCTAAGTTATACCCATGTTGAAACTTACTTTAACAACAATCTTCCAAATTCTGATTTTCTCAAGTAACGCAACTTTGGATCCCTTTTTTTCCTACTGAATTGCTCACTTCCTGGGACTCATAGTGGTCCCAAATTTTGGAATTTTCCAATCAGTTGCCCCCAAAGTAATTAAAGTTGTCCCTTGATGCATTGGACCCACTTTGGGAAACACTGACCTACAAATGCACAGCTCTGATCTTTCAGCTATCCATAAAAAATAGCATACTACTTTTGAGTAAACTAGCAAGCGAATCACGCTGTATAAACTGTTTTCGGATCGGTCATGATGTTTCATTGAACGTTTCTGGCTGTGTCGCGTCTCTGCTCCTCCGCCCCTCGAGTAAATTGTGATTTCTATAGATAACCGGTTGTCGAGCGGCGGGAGGCCACGTCCGACGCGAAATGAAACGTCAAACCGTGATTTGCGGCGACTACCGGGTTCAGCTGACGGGAACTACGTAGTTCGCGGGTTTGTCGCGACCGGTTAACCCTTTCGCTACGAGCAGTGACTATAGTCACCCAACTACTGACGATCGCTACGTACGAACGGTGACTATGGTCGAAGAGAGTATTATTGCATTGTGCATTTCTTGCACTATGCATTTATCGTTTAACCCTTTCCTTTCTACGAGCGTGCACACCTCGTCAACAGCCATCCTATTTAACCCTTTCCTTTCCCTACGGCTGATTGCAGTCACTCTGCATAAGAATCCGCCCATAGCGAAAGGGTTAACCCTTTCGAGCGGTGACTATAGTCTTTCAACGATCGATGCTGGTTACGATCAACGGTGACTGTAGTCACCTCTGAAGCTTCACGAACAGAGTAATATTGAATTGTGCGATAATTTTTTTTAACCCTTTCCTTTTCCTTGGTCGAGACAGGCCCTTCTAAAACCTGAGGGTTTCTAAAACCCTTGCAGTTGTTCCGCAAGTGCACACTTTTGGCGTGGCGGCTTGTTCAGCGGAAGTAGCGCGAAATAGCGAAAGGGTTAATCCTCCCAGCGTTTCGCAGCAACCGCGAAGATATGCAACAGCGCCCGGTCCCGTTGTTTTGCGCGCGGTCACACCGCCATGGGAACAAAGAACGTAGCCGGCCGGTTGTAAATTAGGTGTCCCTCGCTTAAGTTTGTTACACTTTCGTGGTCAGATAACCCCGCTTGCTGGCCGCCTGACAAATAGCGAAACCCGCAATTAACCGTGCTCATTGTCTTCATTAGTCGCCGAGACAAGAACTTTAGGTACAATGGCGGACAAAAGTTGAAGACCAAAAGGTTAAAGAAAATTGGTAAATTAATTGTGTATTGTTTATTTAACGATTTTTGTTCCCTTTGTGTACACTACGTAATTTACAGTAATTCAATTAATAAAAAATAACAGTATAAATAAAATTTGTATTTTATACTAATGAATAAATAGTGTTCTACCATAGCGATGATGAAAATGAACAGGTGAACAATATTTGCGAACCATAAAATTATGTTTTACATTGTTCTATCGTCTTAAACTTTTGACCACTACTGTAGCTGCGACGCTGGGTAATCTGAGAGCTAAGTAAGTTCTCCAATAAGGAATCTACCAAAATAGAGGAAGCTGGTATCATCATCAAATATTGATGATTTAGGATTATTATAGAAAGGCTTGCAATATCTGTACTTTATTCATATGAAGTCAAAACGATACAAATGATACGAGAACAACAGAAGTAACAAACTAATGTGCTAGCAGAGCTTGGTTGCAATGTAAGGACCTCTGCTCTCTACTGTGCTGCCCTCGGGCGAGCCTTATGTAAATTAGTTTCAACAAATATCAATTTTAAATCATGAAACTGTTAACCACAAATCTAGTATGTCTGCCATTCTGATCACTCCAAACTTTTGGCTCGTACTGTACAGTCGAACTAAAATCTGTACTTTAAGCGATCATCCCTGTAACAATAAATTTCACATCCCACTAGTCAGTCGTTACTTTTACTCGTCTTAAGGGATCATTTATGGGGTTCCTTAGCGCCACACATTATTCCACGCCGCCACTTCCGGCGGTCTTTCAGCGTCGCCGCTGATAAGGATTCCGGTAACGAGAAAGATACTTCCCGATGATAAATTTCCCCCGCTGCACGTAAAGAGGTATCCGTCCATAGATTATACCAGGTCGGTAAGACCGGGGGTATTAGCGGAACCTTATTAGTGGCTTAGCCAAGTTACGCGAGCAGAGGAGGGGGAGCGGGGGCGGGTAAACTAAATTCGCTCGTCTTCCGGCTTTCTTGCCCGTCGCTGGTGATTTCCTCATAACCGATACGCGCCGGAGCCGCTTTTTTGCGGGGATATTTTCTGGCTGGAGCCCATCTTGGTATTATGAAAAACGGATTATGCCGTTCCATTAGATGGTAACGCGATTCGTCGCGTCGTAACTGCTATCTTAACCCTTCTCACCTGCTGATCGGTTTCTTGGTGACAACCACCTAGTTCCTCGAGCAAAGTCCTGGCTGTCGAGGTGAACAGCTTTATGAAAGTAATGTGGGAATGCGATTGAATGGGCACGATACTGGGAAAGTGTGAAGAGTCGTCGAGTTGAGCAATAGTGTGAACGTAGAATATTTGGACTGGAGTGTTTCTAAAGCGCGAAAGATGAGCACCTGAGAAAATGCTACTGAGGAATTTTGTGGGTCAACGTGACCGAATGTATTGAATGAGAAAGGTTTAGAATTCGAAAGAAAGGAAACTAGAGTTTGGAGGAATGTATGACGGGGAAAATGCAATTGCGAGGCAGAAAGGGTGTGATTGCGAAAGAAGTAAGAATACTATTAAGTTGTTATTTTAAATATACATATATTAATAATATCTAAGAATTTCACTTTGTTTCACTCACATCTGAACCCTATTATCCCTCCACTAAATAATAAAGTAAGAAATTTCCTATGCAACTGCTATGCGATTGTCAGTGTACAAGAACAATACTCCATCTCCAACGATCGCAACTACTAACAGCGGAACACTTAGGCAAAACAGTATTCAACGCTCAAAGGGTTAATAAACTACACAGCTCGTAGATAGAATACTTTTAGTACAGTCAAGTTTTAGAAAGGTTATTGAATGCTATATTAAACAGCAAAGACACTTCTGACACCCTACAACCTGACTCAAAGTTATTCACCCTAACACCTTATTATACTCAGATCTCAGCCTTTCCTGCCTAAACAATTTATCCAAAAAAATCACAAAGATCGTTCTCTCAAATATTTATCAAGGCGCCAAGTATTCCCCTTGCGATCTTCGATCCGTCGCCGGAAGGGCGCAAAAAGCGTGTCCTAGGGACGTCTTCCGTTGCCTAATGTACCGTGACTGGAATACTGCTCGCTAAACGTTCGAAACTCCGCGATGAGACGGGCGTAAAAAACGAGTTTCCAGCCCCGTATATATCTGCGGTCCCATGAAAGCTTTCTGCGCGCACCCTTGAAGCATCCTCGGTGCGTAGCCAGCCCAGATACTTTCTCCTCGCGTGATTTACGCATTTCCGTCGTCGACGCCATACTTCGAGACAACTCGATTAAAGTTAAGCTTGGCGCGGCTTAGGGGGAACGAGGAGGGGTGCGGGAAACAAAAAGGGTGGGTGAGTGAAGGGTGGGAGGCTTGGTAACTTTTGGACGTGTCCCCGCACCTAGCTAAGTGTAATATATAATGGATTTTTGGCCGGAAATGGCGAGGTGTCCATAGATCATGAACCCTACTTCCGTCGCACCTAAACCCTACCTCCGCAGCCACCGCGGTCTGATTTATTCTCCCGTTGGAGCAACGTCGTCGTCCCTCTGCAGGTCCATTATCTTCACGCTAGTTTCCCCGATTTGTTGCTCCTCGAATTTCCATTTCGCTACACAGGAGGAATAAGTCGCGTCACCGCGAATGCAGGCGAGCCTCTGACCCTGTGCGGGGAACAATGAGGGGGATGAAAAAGGTGAATCGTCAACAAGCACATTTTGTCCCGGCAAATCGTCGGCTCCCTTCCTTTTGCTTTTTATGGAAAGGATAGTTCGTGGAAAAATTAACGTGGCTGTCAAGTCAGTCGAGCGAATAACTCTGGATTTGGTTACTGAATTTCCCTACTCTACTCTGTTCTAGTTACTTCTAATAGACGATAACGGTTCCATTGAAATATATCTATGTCTGCTAGATTGTTGATAAGTTATATTTTTCAACTGGTGAAGTTGTACTTTTATTTATCTTTATGTTCGGGGTTTAGTTTTCTCTGTCTTCCAGTACAGTGTTGATAGAATTTTAGGTGGCTAGGGATAGCAGATATTACATGGCTGCTGTTTGAAAACTACAAAAGCGATCGAAACGATCAATCACTAATTTTTTATAAACATTTGAACATGAATTTTAGCTTAGAAGAATTTGCTTTCCTTATATTAGGTATCTTTTCTTATATAACTCCAAGTACGATCCTTGATTGAAAACGGAGCAAGCTTTAATATTCCATAGTTGTACCATTAACATTAATGATAATCCAGTATTAAGACTTAGGGTAGCGGCAAAATTATAAACCTAGGTTTTATTAACCAAGTTATTACTTTTAAGATTTTTGGTCATTTATCATTAACCAGATATTTCCCCGAGTACCGTTTATTTTTTCGAGTACACACACATAAATACGCACATACAAGAGTTCCAAATTTCTTATTTCCACTAATGACAACACCTATCTACTACCCTCCACATTTTGTCCCAGCTATGACTTTTCCTGTTCCTCAAAACTCACCTTCAAAGCACTTGAAAACAACACAATTCACTTAGTCAAAATTAAATTAAGTACAAAGGTAAAGTGTCGTCAAGCATTGAACCAGCCAACCCAAGGAGATACAAGTTGCATTGGGCATCATTACACCCAAACAATTGGTATCCAACACATCTGACTACCCATCTATTTCTAACATACATATACTAAGAAATAGGTATACATTGCAGAAAACTTGAAACTGCAGAGCTGAGGGGAAAGTAGATTATAGTATACTCGTATCACTTCATCAATAAAAGTCAACAAAAGTTGCTAGAAATAATAGCAATTATTTTTGCAAATTTTGCTCATGAAGTCCAAAATCTATCAAAGTGACCCGTAAACCTAATATTGATTAAAGAGAGATTTTATAGACACGGTAGTTAGGTTCAGGTTAGGTTCAAGTTACACGCACTTATGTGTCCACATGATTAAATTATGGTTTATTTAGTTTTTCGTGTCACTCCTCTGCTATAGCTTTCTCAAATCACCCGGAGAGGAACAAAGTTGTTTGACAGGGTGGGGTATGAATTCCTATCGGATGAGACGTTGTTACACCTGATGCTCCTGCCGATTGTCATTCACCAATGCGAACGTGCTGGCTGAAAGAGTGTGGAGCCGCCGTGAGAAATAATAAGTCGCTGCCGCTCGAAGGTGGCGAGGGACAATGGTGAGAAGCGACAGGCAGAGGGGAAACGATTGAGATGCGGCACGACGAAGAAGGACTCGTCTAGGGAGCAGGCAGACTTGAAAACGCTGGCTGAAGACAGCACAGAGCCAGAAGAACGCCGCCCGGGACCTCCTCTAACGACTCTCGCTTACAAGCTGTGATTTCTCATTATACTTCTTCAACCCTCCCTCACCACCCCTCCGGGCATCCCCGTTTACTCCTTTCTTTCCATCGGTGTCCCGGTGGAGGCAATCAATATAGGAAACTGGGTCGACTTTCATGAACTTCGATGCCGGGGCGACAATGCGAGTGTCGCGGTGGCATTTAATCTTTCACGAATTCCCGAAGAGAACCGTCGAGAATTTTCAGGCTGTTGAGTCGAGCAATTAATTTTTCATTGGCTGGCTACCAACTTATTGGCCTAGGGAAGTTTGGCGGGAGCGGTTTGGCGATCGCTTGGAAGTCTGATGAAAGACTTTTAAAGGGGTGATTAACGATGAAGTGGGATTCTTTTGAAAAGATAAAGCACCGGTTGATTGTATAATTGAATGAAATTAAGGTACAGCGGTTTGGGGGAAAATTAACTTCGTTAGGGCCAAAACGCAGAGCTAAACTATAGGCGATAGGTAATTATTTTTCTAATTATCGTGAAGCAGAGAATAAAATACATACTTCTCTGTTGAATTTATAACTCTCTTCGGCTATCCCTAACAAATTATTTAAGTTATCTTTGAATTATCAATCGCAATCAATAGTATATTGTCAGATTAATGACTGCCGAGTTAATTATACCCTTTGATTATTTCAGCTTCAATTATTATTTGCTACTCGATAGATTGATTGCTCAATAATTATGCTCATTAACTGTTTACTTCATTTCATGTTATAATTATAGTTCTTAATTATTAGTCAAACTGTATCTCTTCCAACATAACCGATCAAATGGGGAGATTTCCCTTTTTTTCTTCAACAAAACACTGCCAATTGATTCTATCTGCTTTCGTTATTAGTTGGTCTTGAATTAATATTGTTCACAGTTCATCAAATCCATTTTCTGTTTTTCCAACGTACAATTTTAATAAATTCAACATTAGCTCAAAACGAACTAATAAAAAAAGTAAATAGAATCAATGGCAGCATTTTGCATATGTTAGTCTCATTGCACAACGAGTCTTCTAGTACACTGTCAAATTCACATTCACCTAGTTTTATCGGTAGATGGTTAGGTTCAGTGTTGCCAACACAAGTTACCCATGCATCAATTCGCAACTGCACGTCTTCCAAACCTCTTAATGCAATTGCACTCACTGTGCCAACGGTTCGGTGACGTTTTCGCGATGCGAAAGGTTACGGTTTCTCGATCAGGTTAGTGGTGGTTTGGCGAGCTGAGGCGCCATATGTTTCGTGGTTTCGATCATTGACGTTTGTCCCCAGACAAACGATCACGAGACGATGGTTATAGGGGTAAAGAGTTAGACAGTAATAGAACGCGATTTCTGGTACCATTTTTTAAATCACGTGTTAATTTAGACCCTCTGCAGGAAAAGATAAAAAATATACCCTTATTACTAAATCTTTTTCATCGTATCTAAGAAAATTTAACGTTTTCCTAATTTTAAATAATGAAGCATTAAACTTTTACTTCTGTGTAAACAAAATTAACAAATTTCCACATAATTTACTCTCAAATCAGTGTACTCATTTACAGCAATAATATTGAATTAAAAATTATGCAAAAGGTCACTTAACAAAAAGATGGAATTCTCATATTATTCTATTCACACAAAACCTTGGAAAACTTTTAAAAACACACCTCGAGAACCTTGTGAAACTTACGTGAAAAATATTATTTTAGCAGTTGGAATTCATTATTTAAAAAGCAATATTAAACAAGATATAAAAATTGAGGTTTGTCAATAGACAAAAGTTCCGGTGCCACCACCTGAGGGTTGGTTAACCGTTGCGACTGTTCCTTCTACAGTGCAGCGGGGATTTCAATAAAGAAGAGAACCCTCGACCTGTGATTGCGATTTTATACAGCAAATAAAGAGGTGGCAGCACCGTCGAAAACTGATTGCTCAGCGATAATGAAATATCGGGTCGCGGGCCCGGATCGATCGCGGGCTAGGTACATTTCATTCGTCTTCCCTGCTCGGTTACACGCTCGTGTCTAATTTAAATGCTCCCGCGCACCGGATCCAGACAGGTTATTCCGCCTGCAATAAAAAGACAATATGCCCACGGTACATTCGATCGGCCCCACTGTCCGGCAATTATTAGAAAAGGAACACACCCGTGTGCAACGGAAAGCGAAGCAAGGGGTTGAACAGGGCGGAGGAGGGGGCGAAAGGGTTGGTAGAGGGAGGTGAAGGCGTGTACATCGCGCGGGCGGCTCGTTAATTAAAGTCGTCCAGGGGACTCGATAACGTTTCGAAGTTGGCAAGCAATTTTCACGGGAACACATAGCCGAGCAGATGTCAGAGGAAGCGGCTGGGCAGAGGAGGGATGGCAGAGGGGGTGCAGAAGAGAGTGGAGGGTGAAAAGAATAACCTGGAAGCTGGTATGAAGCGGAAACACGAAGAGAAATACGGGAAGAAGAGGGGGAGGGAGAGGGAGGGACAAGGAGGGTCAGGGAGAGAAGAGGGAGATAGAGGGTGGTAGGGGGAGGTAGAAGGTGGAAGAGGGAGATATAGGGTGGTAGGGAGGTAGAGGGTGGAAGAGGGAGATATAGGGTGGTAGGGGGAGGTAGAGGGTGGAAAATGGAGGGACAGGGGTTAGGGTAAGAGAAACGCGTCGTTACGCAAGGAGGGTTAGGCTGTCTCCGTGGCCTGGCAGGAGGCTGTAATATGACGTCGCAGCGTGAAATCCGAGCAGAAATACCAGCGAGCGAGCGAGCGAGCTATGAAATCGCGCGAAACTCATCCTGGGCGCGCGAATCAGGAAAGAACTGGAAAGAGGGGGGTGGAAAAGAGAGTGAGCAGGCAATCCGATTCGCAGCAGGAGACGGAACAAGGGGGTGGGTGGGCAGGGGTGTCGCTATTTTTCATTAACCGGCTGATAAAGCAAGGGGGGTGGGTAGATCTCCCTCTTATTTCATCTAGTATTTCCTCTCTCTTCCTCTCCGCTTCGCAGCTTCTTCCTGCTGGTTCCGTTTCCCTCGATGAATTTTCCTTTCAGTATCTTTGGAACCACCCCCTGTTTCTCTTCTTCAGCAGCTCCTCCCGTCGTCCTTACGCTTTTTCCCCGACCAAAAACCACCAACCCGGTAAGAACGGACCCTTTGTCACCCAGTTCCTTTTTTTTTTTACTATTTTATTCAACTTTTTTCACGACAGGGGGAATCCTTTTATTACCTGGGCGCGCGACTCCAGTGTTTAGCGGACAATAAGCCGATGAAAGCTACGTTTGCGTCGGGAGGGTCCTTTGAGCAGTCCTTTTTCGACAATCTCCCTCTCCCTCCCTCCTTTTCGCCCTTCCTTCTTCAATCTTCTGACCCTTCTTGCGACATTCTTCATTCCCTCTTGCTTCCTCCATCCCGCGTTTCACACCGTCCCTGGTTCTCCTCGTTTCGGTTTCTCTCTCCGTTCCACCGACGAGGACCTTCGTCGTGTGCCCTCACCCTCCGTGGAACTTTCACACCCTCCTCTCTTCCATCTCTTTTCGTTTCATTATCCGCTTCGCGTTTTTCTGTCGCGGCGTTCAACGTGGAATTCCTTCTAGTTCGAAACGTACTCCATGGGCTCTAGAACACTCGAGAGAGACCCTTCATCCTCTTTCACGGAAATATCCTTCAGCGACGGCAAAAGTGATCCTGCGCCCCACTGGCAAAGAGCAATCCGCGAAAAGGCCGGAATTCATCTTTGATTCTGGCGACTGTGCATACCATACTTGTGGGTGTAGTGTCGTCTCGTTACTATTGATGCTTCTGCGATCTGATTGGGATAGAGAAATTACTCTTGATAATGAAATGTGTCTTATATTAAGCATTCTTTTGTTGTAAAAAGAAAATTTTTGGATTGGTGCATTAACACCTAACACTACTGTAACATGTGTTTTCATTTATTGCAACTTATCAGTTTTACAAAAAGAGACTAAGGAGTTTTATGAGATAGAAAATTATTATTATTAATTATTGATTATGTTGGTTGTTATGCCAAGTTTAAAAATAGGAATTTTCACTTCAAAGATGCACCTAGTTCTGGCCGTTCAGTTGAGTTCGACGATGAGCGATTAAACCAACTTTTGCATAAAAACTCGCGTCAAACGACAGGGAAACTGGTAGAGAAAATGGAATGCTTTGACACTGCTAGAGAAAAACAAAAGGGATCAAGAAGAATAAAAATTCTACCCTCCTACATTAAAATCTCATGTCTCGCATTTTTTCATTCCTCAAAATATACTAGAATAAAGTTCCTCGCTCCATTTTAGTAAACCTTAGTAGAAAATTCTAAATACTTCGCAAAGATCTACCAGCACTCGAATTAGCTGCATTTCAGCATAGGAAAACAGAATTCCAACCGCCATTAATGTTAAAAAGCCACGTTAACTGAAATTGGAAACGCACAGTTGCCCTGAGGGCGAAGAAACTTCATCTCCATTCGAAGGCCGTCGCGCGTAAAGGACATATTGGCGAACTCCACCCTGTAGCCATAACGGGAAAGCATCCTCCGTTCCGGAAATACGTTCAATCGCCCTGGAATTCGTCCGCGCCATGAGATTACGCCGGCTGATTTATAGAAGAAGATTACCGAACCTCCTACAAGAAGAAAGCGGAAGCGGGAACGCAGAGAAGGGGCGGGGGGGGGGGCGGAGTGCAGAAACTGTTGGCGTGCTCAGGGGGTGGCTCGTCGGGGCATAAATAATAATCGCATGATACGCTCGCGACGAGAGACGAGAAAGAGAGGCCGTGTCGTGATTCTTAATAAGAACGCTGTCACTGTTGCGCTCGTAAAGCAAAGGGCTGGCAAAGACACCTAAAGCAACAGACTTAGGGCTGTCGCCACTCCTATCGTGGAAGAGAGGATTTTCCTGAAGGGGAACAGTGCTCCGTTACGACGAAAACAGCACCAGGAAGTCGACAGTCGTTGGATGGAATGCGATTTTGATGGCGGTGAAAGAGCAAACGGTTCGCTTGTAACCTCTTTAAGAATGGATTTGTTGAATCCAAGAAAGGAATTTTCCTATCCAATATCCTCACTTCCTTTGAGGAAGATTAATTAGAAGAGTGTTAGAGTTAGTTCTAGAATAAAAGCGGCTAAACGCTTTAAGTCAGCACCCCTAACTCACATAAAAAGCGAGCTTTCGGCGGTCAGAAGATACCCCTACCAGTGGACTCATGAGTAAAACTTACCTAGCAGGCCCCTGCCTTAGACACAGGGATAGCAAGGGATATTTCAAAACTTGTACTTATAGGAACCGTGTCGGATTGGAGGACTTGCGAGAAAGGTAGTCAGTAGATCCCACCTAGTAGCGAGAGCAGGAAGTTCACCACAAACCATCAACAGCACCGAAAGTACCCACCTCCTAAAATCTTGGTATGACTCGAGAGTCGTGTGATCACCGTTAAGGCAACGCTAGAATTAAAGCAGCTAAACGTTTTAAGTCTGCACCCCTAGCTCGCTTCTTACACGAGCTTTCGACGGCCAGAAGATAACTCTACCAGTGGACTCATGAGTAAAACTTATCTGGCATGCCCCTGTCTTAGACACAGGGATAGGAAGGGATATTTCAAAACTTGTACTTATAGGAACCATGTCGGATTGGAGGACTTGCAAGAAAGGTAGTTAATAGATCTCTCCTAGTGAGGGCAGGAAGTTCGCCACAAACCATCAACAGCACCGAAAGTACCCACCTCCTAAAATCTTGGTATGACTCGAGAGTCGTGTGATCACCGTTAAGGCAACGCTAGAATTAAAGCAGCTAAACGTTTTAAGTCTGCACCCCTAGCTCGCTTCTTACACGAGCTTTCGGCGGCCAGAAGATACCCGGTGGTTGCGGAAACACCGCGGGGGTGACGGAGCTGCTAGGAGAGAGGGGCATGGGAACGGGTAGATAAATGAAGGCAGAGAGACTTAATGAGAGCCGCGGGCGCATTCATATTTATGTGAACCAACCGACGTGGTACCCGGCGTACCTCTCTGGTACTGAATCAGACCTGTTCGTTCCTACGGCCACCGTGGCCCACCTTCCCGCCATGGCCGCCCAGAAACCGACCCTATTTGTTTTTATAATTCTACGTGAATAATTGCCAGCCTCCGCTTACCCGTCCCCGCCCCTCCTGCGCGCCACGTGCTGTTTCCTCTTTTTCCCTCCCTACATCGGTGTTGTCTGCTGCTCCAGGAGGAACGGAGAAAGAATGGGCCGGAACATCGACGCCATCTAGCCACTCTGTGCACTCACCGAGACGAGACACAGCAACGTGCAGAACGAGTGGATGATTTCGGTGGCCGCTGTTCTGGATTTTGGTGAAAATAAAGGGCGAGAGGCTTGTTTGGCTTAGGATTAACATGTTGTGTTTGATTTGCGTATGCAGGGGCGAGGTTCGTGGTAATAAGTGTGGGAAACGATGTTGGGATGGAGGAAACAGCAATGCATGGCGAAAACAGGGTTTGATGGTTATTGATTCAAATTTCAGCTGAAATCTGTGTTTATAATAATATGGTACCTGTATGTTAAACTGATTATCAACTATGTTGTTCTCTGTGGCATTTTATACTCATTTGAAGGATACTATAGAATTTATATTATAATGCGCGAGATAATTAATACACATTTACCGACTGACGGTAATATCGTGATAATTAATACGAGAAGAATAGCAAGATTAAATGAATACCTATATAGTATCTCTTTAATCCTAGGTTCGAACTTCATGAGTAAAATTTGCAAAAATAATTACTACTATTCCTCGAAATTGTTGCTGAGTTTTATTAATGGAGCATTACAAATATACCCAAATCTATTTCCCTCTGAGTTCTGCAATTTCAAATTCTTTTTGATGTATACTTATTCCTTAATATACCTATGTATATTGGAAACAGATATACAAGAAATGTCCATGAATGTACTGTTTACAGCCTAATAAAATTTTGAAACAAGAGTACTCAGTTCCTCTTTAATTCTAATAAAAATGGATCTCTGCACAGTTACAAAAAGATTGCATTTTCAAAGGAGAAATAACGTTTTGGATCGTCTGATACAGCTGCGTTCCAACACAAATGTTTCCCCCAAAATTCTGAATAATTTTCCTACCACAACGTTTTCATCGACCTGCACGAGTTGATCCTTGTGCATACCTGTTTCGTGATGTTTCCGTTGTCTTGGTATTCCAAGCTTGGGCACCGGTCATCCCCGATCGCATACGTATCGAGCGAGCTGAAGGTATTGGTAAAAAAAGAAAGAGCAGCAAAGAGTCGAGTCGAAAAAGAACCGGAAGGACAGATAACGACGGAAGTCTCCGCGAAGGAAGAATCCTTGGGAAGAGACCAAACGTAAAGGTCGTACGTGCAGCGAGCTTCAAACAGCCGGCCGGAAATTGCATCGGTCGTCTGAGACAACGGTGAACAATTTTTGTGCGCGCCGATCGAGATAGGGAATTCGATCGCCAGCTAGGGACCCAGAAAATTACAATTATGGAAGATGGATTGGTAGGTGTCGCGCTCATAAATTTCGTGTTCGTGATAGCACATGGGAACATAGAACGAAGTCACAGTACGTTTCACAAGAACGTCGACCTGATGTCTAAAAAAGGAGTGAATGTATTTAAAAAATTCAGAAATTGCTTTGAGACACACGTAATTCTGGCAATTCTCCTAATCCTCTAGTTAAATCTCCTTTATTCCCGTACTCTAGCCTCACAACGTTCTGATATGATTCTGATCATGTTCCCAACATATTTACTTTGTAACGATTTGCATATGAACGCATGCTTTCCATGAAGTCTTTTCCTAGCAATGTCCGTCGCATTTTCGATAGGGTTAACGTCTGGTGATTGTCAGGAGGACCAGGCTAAGGCATTTATGCCATTTTCTGATTTCCACGTGTAAAGACGTAGTACAAAATAAGGATCTTATGTAGTACTAGGTAGAAGTATGCATTTTAATGCAATTTTCAAATTTTTCAAAAACATTTATTGCTTTTCTAGACAGCCAAGTTAACGCTCTTGTGAAACATACTGTACATGAAGGTAACGTTATAGAAAGAGAAAGAAATTATTTTCTCACGATACCCTGTATCGCGAATAGTTTACGTATTCGGTATTTCTTTATTATTGCCTCATTTCATAGATAACAGCCATATCGGTCTGTTATTATTCCTGGAATACCAGCTGCGTTTAATTTCGCGCGAGACTCAACGAAGCACTTGAGCGCGCGGTAATAGCCGATTGTCGTCCGTTGTGGATTACCTTACGGAATACTTTCAGCCAGGAATGTTGCCTGCGGCGGTTAGCGTTCGATAAATTCCGTTCTCCGGTCACTATCGTGACCAAGGTGGCTGCGTTCCTCCTCAGGGATAATTTAGATTCCTGCAGTGTGATTTACTGGCTTTTTACCAGCTTCCCTCCACTCAGCTAGTTACCCTTTCCCCCCTATAGGGAACCGGCTTTCGTTCGACGAAATTCCGTGGAGGTCGATCTTTATTACCACCTTGAAACTTCTTCAACTAGGCTGACGCTACTTGGCCACCTATGTCCGGGCCATTTTAAAGTCTACCACTTGATACGATCTCCAGATTCGTTCCTGATCCTCGGTTAACCCTCTCTTCAGCTTCATTCTGTATCCATGCGTGAAGATCTTGCATCCCTGCACTGCCCCACTCGTTCATTTTTCTAAATACATTGAAATCTTTGAAGCTACCTACGTCTTCAGCTATTAGGTGAAGTTAGAGAGTCCTATGAACTTTAGGGAAGTCTAAAAACGAACTGGTTCATTTGTCCTAACTGATATCCAAGTAACTAAACTTCACTTTTGATGGATACTTCGAAATGGTCTGGATAGAATACATTAACGTAAAATATTATAGCAGTTTATAATTTTATCGTAGCAAAGCTACAATTATTGATCAGTGCAACTAAGGTTACAGAAGTTAACGCAGCAAGTCCTCAAAGATCAGTCGACACCAGGCGATGCTAAAGTTTGTTCGACAATGGAGACGAAGATAAATCTAGCAGCACCTCGTCACTTCTCGCTGCGACCAATGAGAAACGTACGGAAAAGGGGAACTAGCTGGGAAGTTCTTGGTGGAAGGGTGAAATAATTGTCCGTACGCGTGACTGCCATACCAAGCATCCCTTATACCCAAAGCTAGCTAGGTAGCAGCCTTGGAACCACCGCAATGCACCCGTGGAGTTAATACCTCCGTTTGCTGACTCTCACCTATATCTGCTCCCTCCCCTAATCTTTGAACCACGTCCTCGACTTACGTGCGGCTCGATACCATAACGTATATTGAAGCCCTGGGGGCCTACATCGTTGCAACGTGGCTGTCTCGAGGTACCTTCGATTTTTATGCCCGCAAACTATCGCGCCAAGGAACATCCTTGTGTGGAGCCTGCTTTTGGTGGCGATTATTATGATCATTTGGAACTAGAGGGGTTATTATCCGTTTCAGTATGCACAAGTACCCGCAGGAGACCCAAAAGGGCGAGGACTATTCAGATACCCATGATATACTTGGATAATAGCTTTGAAATTGAAATTCCCATGGATGTAGTATGTCATTTAAATGTCATAAAAGTAACTAACTGGGTTCTACTGTTTGTCATTCCATACGAACATAGAGATTGGTCTGGATGTTAGTTTAGATAGAAACGTAAATGTTAATTCTCGAAACTATTATCCAGGTACCTGCTACTTGAGTATCTCATGGGTACCTGGGAAGTGCTTTCTGTCCAGGTATCATCTCATAGGTACTCGGGTACTCAATTGCATCGTTTACCTCTGTTTGGACATCTAATATTTAGTAGTTTAAGCTGGATATATCTTTTCATATTTTATATCTTAAGTCAAGGAAAATGTGTGCACAAATACTAATATATTAATGATTCTGTGGATATCTGTATTTGTTGTAGTTGTATCAGTACAAGATTCATAATTCGACAAAGTTATGTAAGTTAGACTCAAACCCTAAGATGGATGTGCAATACTTTAAAACAGACCTTCCGATTTAATTTCTAGTTTAAGTCGATCAAATTATTTGAATCTTTTTTTTTCTCTTCACATTATCTTCTGATGTTTCGCGTGGGCCAAAAGCCCTCGACTTATTTGCGAACTTGGGGATCCTGACAAATTTCTGGGGGAAGCAAGAAAAGTAAGCATCGGTTTCATTGTCTGAACAGGGAATGGGCGGCGTTCGCGAAAACAGAACTGTAATCTTCAACGAGGGGAGAGAATCCCAATGGCAGGGAGAATACTTTCGTGCTTATGGAATTCAAGAATAACGGGGCAGCTCCTGTTTCCGTTGATCGTTCGATCACCATACATCTTGCTCTTTTGTCGTAATCGTCACCAGTTAAGGGACGTCTATCGCATTTCACTCTAGCTTTCATTTCAATATTTCACTATAAGTACCATGTGAACGGAAAGAGATTCAAGCTATAACATAACAATTTTCCATATCTTAACGCTTCATCTTAACAATTCATCCTATTGTGTCGATACAAACATGAAACCCCTAGAACAGTACATTCAAGACCTAGTTTAAGCTAGAAATCGATTAACGTGATGAATCAACTTAAGGCCTGACACAATACACCGTCAAGTCAACGTACGTTGCATAAACATTGAGATATACCACAAATTTGATAATCCCTATGTCTACGTTATTCCAGCTATGAACCGCATACAACTAAAAGACTTGTATTAAAGAAATAAAAAGATCCCTAATTCCTACGAGTCCCATTCAATCGACGATTAGTTTTTGTCGACAGAAAACGTAGGCAGATATAGGTGTGCAGCTGCAGCAAGGGTACTCAGTTTCCGGAAATCGGTCGTCGAGGATTTGCTATGAGAATCAGAATTTATTTTCCGAATCGGCTTACAAGCACACTTGTAAGAGCGTCCCGTGGCAATCCACGTGCAGATAGATTGGCAATATACGAAATGAATCTAGGAAAGCAATGAAGAGAGCAGCACGATTTTCCGGTAAAACGGGAGAGGAGTTAATTTTCCGCGGCTTTCTATCGTTGCATCATTGGCCTGCCGGGGGAGCGGCACGGTTGTCGCTGATCGAGAAATAAATGAGTTTTGAAATCGAGTGCTAATCGACCTGCTGGTTACCAGAAGCGAGAACATGGAAAAATAGAGGGAGAAATGTCGATAGGAGAGCAAACAGAAAGAGGATCGTTGTGCCTTCTGGCACGAACTGAGTTCAGTTTTGCAGAACGTAAGTTCCAACAGTACTTCAAAATACTTATCTTCGCAAAGTTTGAGCAAATTTGACAAGAAACGTTAAAGCATACACTTCTGAAAATATGGCTAATTAATCTACACAGGGCAAGCTTCTCACTACTCTGTGAAAATGTGTATTTGTTCTGCTTTTGTAGTTGTGTTAGGAGTACAGCTACTCAGAGTTGGATTCTTTTTTCTAGCCAAGTTGAGCACAGTATCTTTATCACTTGGACAATTTTTAGCCCTACTGCATCTACAGATAAAATTTCTATGAATCTCTGAGAGATGAGACATTGGTGTCAATTCCAGGGGACAATTGCTAGGCATGAAGTAGCAGTTCGATGGAGAACAAGATCTTGAGTCATAGAAGGCTACATTGCTGTGGGAAGCAATCATTTTCTGGCAGGATGAGATAAGACAAAGTGAAACAATACTGAGAGCAATGAAAGTAAATAGAACATATCATCTAGCCTGGTATCGAACCGAACCAACTCTACTCAGAGAAGATTAAAGAATGATAGGCAATCACAAGGAAATCGAAGCTTGATAGACAACCAAATGGAAGTTATTTTGATGCTAGAAGTACATCCATAGTTCAAAGTATTAGAATTTTTCTCACAGAGGCACAATAATGGTTTAAATCAATTTGTGGTTATTTTCACTGATTCCTTTTTAACCCGATTAATTTTCACCTCTTGGTTCATCAGTCGGTGAACTTTCGTCCAAGTTTTCGCGCAAGCATCCACGTTCCAGCGAAGACCAGGCTAAGAGGAGCAGAGTTAGAATAACGGCCAGGTAGTTGTGGGCTTGAAGAGACTAAAAGGGCTCTGGGTTGGTTGAGAATGGAGGATGTTCGAAACTTGTCCCTCCTGGATGTGGTTTTCTGCGAGTACACGAAGAGGCCAGGCCAGGAGTTGTTGAGGAAAGCTACCGTAACAGGATACAGGAGACCATGATGGGTAATTGAGCTAAGGTGGAAAAATGAGAGTGAACTGCACGCGATAAGCTGTAACTGCAACTTCAAAGTCTTTCCCAGCCTACTTACTAACTGTTACCACTTAATTATAGGTCAGGTAATATTAGCTTCTTACAGCTATTTCGTTGAGCTGTTGCTAACTCATTTTTCGGTTCTAGTCAGGTTATCTGCCGTACCGTGCAAAAATCTTACTGTTTTCACCACCTTACACGTAGATCCATTTTTAAATACGTATTCAATTACACTTACTATTCATGATCTTATCTGACTTATAGATTTATTGGTAGATATTCTGATTTGGATACTGTGGAATACGTATGGAATTACTTGAAATAATTCAGGAAAGAAAATGAATACATAATAAGCTTCTTGAGTTACTAGAACCAGACTGAGAAAGACAATCATTTTAGGAATAAAACAAAAGAAGGTTACATATAAAATATTTATTATTCTGATGATTCCTGAGTCGATCAAAGATACTTCTTAAATAAAATACGTTTGTGGTATATGTTCAAAACTTTTATACGGTGTTGTATGCTTGAAAGAGATCCAAAAGCTTCATTCCTGCTCAATCTCTTTCATGTTAGCTAACAATCAGTTACTCGAATCTGATGTAGCAAAGTCAGGAACGCAAGACCTATTACCACGATTAGTTTATGAACATTTAAGTTACAAACAAAATTCAACTTGTTTAAAAGAAACTAACCACTTTATAACCCCATCCAATTACAATCCTAACTATCTGTCGTTAATTATTTGATTGGAAAGGGTTTTTATTGATCGTACAACACCCAACAGAAGTACTAGCCTCCCCTAGTTACAGCTAGCCCGTCGAACGACCCTGGATCCGCGATTACCATTCAAATTGCCGCAATTTTTCGTATCAGCCTTAAAGCGCAGATGGTAGATTGTAGTTTTGTGCCAGGGCTCGTTTTTCAGCCGCGACTGGCATAATCGACACAATCCTTTATGTCCCGGCTGACGTCAACCGCTTTAACGTTCGCACTTCGAGATCGATACGCAGACCATGGCAGATCAATAGTGATAATCACGTTGAGTCGCATAATTTATCAGTTCACGCGGTCAGCCCTCCTGAGCAGCTTGACGAAACGCCTGCATTTTTCTCGCTTCGCGACCAGGGAGAATTGAAAGGGGTTGGGGTCCATGGGGTGATCACCGCGTTACCGCGATTTTATAGCACGCGAACAACTAGCAGACGCTTAGCTCGGGGACATTATCGGTTTTTTGGTGGCCGAGGGTTTCAGCTTTACTGCTCGTAAACATTGGAATGGAAAAAAGTTATCGTCCGCTCGCGATTTTCTCGTTGCGCCCTTCTTTTTCCGCCAGCGATCTTGGCTCTCGGGCTTGCTTTTCGCTATAAATCGGGGCGGCCCCAGGAAACCGGGGGAAAAAAGTGGCTCGCAGGCGCGAATCACCGGCGCTGGGTACCCTGTGACCCCAGGAGGAAGTATAACAGTTAGCATAATGCAACAGTGCCTCATAGTTGATGAACTGTAGGGTCAGATGTGATAACTGGCAAGGGTAGAGCTAGTGCTATTACTACCTGTTGTAATTGGGTGAAAAAATGAACGCAGGACTATACAACCACACGTTTTATTTATTCTACAATGAACAACCTTAGCCAATCGTGTCTCGTACTTTACTAACTAACAGGAGAACGTTCTAGTCGTTACGTCTTCCATACTTAAAAAAGAAATAGGTAAAAACACAATTTCAAAAATGGCGTCGTTGCTCGTACTTAGATTTCTCAATTATTGACTTTGCCAACACTATCTAATTCGCTTCGAAGGATATGGATTGAAAAAGCAGTACAAGCTTCACTTTTTAGTCGTATTTGAAAGTTTGTTTTAATCAGTTGCTTTAGAGGTTTGAATTTGGGTAAAACTTGCGGTCTACCCATGAGTATTCAAATGCTTGAGCGTCATTCATATCTAGATTCCAGCTGATACCTTTAGATAATTCTACTGGTACAAACAGTAGACCATTGTCACTATAATTGATTGCAAAAGTACTATGTAGTACTTCCACTTTCATTACTTGGACTTTAGAGCTGACTACTATAATTTAGCATCTAGGGACACGAAATCCTAACCCTATTTCATCTTTACTAGCAAACAAAGATCTCAGATTAGTATTTATATATACTGCATCTAGTTTAGAATCTAGGGACACGAAATCCTAATCACATTTCATTCTAACTAACAAAGACTTCAGAGGAGGTCAATGAATGAAAAAAGAAAAGGGAATGAAAATCTTATACAATTTTTTGAAAAATTTGAAAAAGTTCTGTAATCACCTAACTAGATAGACATTTTGCCTCATATTTTAGAAGGTTCAAAGCATCTTTTAAGACAATAAAACAAAAATGATGTTACTCCTTAAACACGGTGAGGTTAGGTTACTATCTCCCAACGTCATCACAGCTGATGGCAATTAACCATGTCCTTGCCTCGAAAAATAATTCGTTAATGCCCGAAATTAAAACATCGACTAGCCGTCGTTGAAATCGTCGCTTGGCAAACCATCGGAACGAGTCTCCAGTTACAGCATGGCGTAATTGCGTAATTAAGCCGAGCCTGGTAATGACGTTTCATCGAGCAAATGCGCGGCGTCGATCACGTGCTCGCGCTGGGGCGCCCTCTGCAACGGTCTTTTCGTCCACGTTCAAACAGCTTTTCCGCGTTTTTGCCCTTTTGTTTGCGCAAACGAAACACGCCCGCGTTTGAAGCCGCTCGGTTGCCACGCGAAGCTGGATTAACCCAGGATTATTTTATAACGTTAACTTTCTCGCAACCCCATCGGTATTCGACGCTCGTTATTTGCCGTGTTAATATTTTGCGTTCGGTCGGAGAATTTTTCGATTAATCGGGAACCCGTCAAAGCTGTTCGATTACTTTTGCTTTCTGGCCAGATATCCGGACCGATTTCGTTCCCTCGTGGGTTTCACCATGCCTCAGGCTATACTAAACGCAGCATAACTCGCTATTGCTATGATTTATTTACTTATTTATTTATTTATTTATTTTAAATGGCCTTTGTTACAATAGAAGGAAGAAAATTAAAGTAGATCACGTGAGCAATATTGAGGTTATACTAAACGCACAGTTATTGTTATGATTTATTTACTTATTTATTTATTTATTTATTTTAAATGGTCTTTGTCACAATAGAAGGAAGAAAATAAAAGTAGATCACGTGAGTAATATTGAGGTTATACTAAACGCACGGTTATTGCTATGATTTATTTACTTATTTATTTATTTATTTATTTTAAATGGCCTTTGTCACAATAGAAGGAAGAAAATAAAAGTAGATCACGTGGGCAATATTGAGGTTATACTAAACGCATGGTTATTGTTATGATTTATTTACTTATTTATTTATTTATTTATTTTAAATGGGGTAAAGTTTTTATTACAGTAGAAGGAAGAAAATAAATGTAGATCACACGAATAAGATGAGCACGTAAAAGAACAAGAAAAAACAAAGAAAAATTAGTGATAATAATAAAAAATTCATGAGTTACGAGTTACGCACCGCGGTAATTGCCAGGTATTTATGATCGCGGTCTTTCATTATACTGAATTTTTATTACTGAACATTATACTAATTTGCTCCTTAATTATTGTTATTATTATAGGAATTTAATGTTTATTACAGAGATGATAGGGTTCACATATAGATGAAACAAAATAAAGGTCTTAAAATAAAAAAGTATTGTAATTTGCTCGTTAATTATTGTTATTATTACAGGAATTCAATTTTTGTTAGAAAGATGGTAGGATTCAGGTGCAGGTGAAACAAAATAAGATTCTTAAAATATATATTGTATTTAAAATAGTTTAATAGTAACAACTTTAATAGTATAAATAATTTTTCAACTTACCAACTTTGACGTTCTTACTCCTTTTTGCCTTCACAGTCAAATTCCTTTTGCCCTCACAGTCAAACTTTTTCTGCCTTCATAGTCAAACTCTTTCTGGCTCGCGCTCGCATTCTCCCTTTCAAATATTCTTCCAAACACTCATTTCCATTCTTTCTAATTGTCAACTTTTCTCACTCAATACATTCGGTCACGTTCACTCAAAATTCCTCAGTCGTTCAGTTTTCTCAAGTGCTCAACTTTCGCGCCTTAGAAACACTCTAGTCCAAATGTTCTACGTTCACACGCCTATCGCTCGATTCAACCACTCTTCACACTTTCCTAGAATAGTACCCACTCGATTGCATTCCTACATTATTTTGGATGATTCGTAAAACTTTCCCCTGGAACATTTTGTAATCGGAAAGTGTGTGGACACCGAATTTTATTGGTTTCCGCGTTACGCGCAAACAGCTCCGTGTTTACGAATTAATCGATGGTAAACAGGTACTTCCAACAGAGTTATAACACAAATATGATAAACAAACGTGTGATACACGAAGAACAAACAGTGCACGCTGGAAGTAGCGTACGTATTGGTTGAAGCTGACAAAACTTTTATCTCCGCGTTTAATAGTGAACTCGATACAGAAACGAGGTGTACGTTTAATGGTTCGAAACGGTCTCGTGGATCTCTGTGTTTAAATTTGTAACAATGGAAAACAGTCGATGTACCGCTGTATATAAAACGCGGTTGGATACTGAATATTCCCGGGGAATTTGTCGCTGACTGAATAAAATCGTGCTCCAACATTTAAAATGATTATTTAATACGCCCCCGTCGACGCCCGCAGCTAACTTTTCGAGCTCCATTCCAAACAAATTATTTCAACCGAACGTTACACGATTTTAAACGCGTCGCGAATCACGCTTCACAATCTCGACTTTTATGCGCTCGATCGAGCGCGAGCACGACTCAAGAAAATCGAACTGCCAGATCGAAAATGGAATCGAGCTTTCCCGCGGAACTCGCAGAGTGTTCTTCAGCAAGATTGTACGCACACACAGACAGAGAGATGAGAAAGAAGAATATTTTAAGAAACGTCTTAAGAAAATTATACATAAATGTTTCATGATTTGAATAAATCGTTATTTTAAATGGGAAATGAAATCTCAGTGAATCGGATATTTTATTTTGTATTAAACGAATATCGGGTATAAAATTTGTTCCATTGAATATCTTTATTCGACATTTCGCTGTGGACAATTGAGATATCGAAAATATTGATTTATAATAAATTGGAATTATTCAATTTAACATAACATTTGTGCACGATGAAAACAGGATTAGACAGGGAATAATATTTCAGGGAGAAGTAAATTTATTTTTAATTTAAACACGACAGTTTTCAACCGATAGAATACACCTGTTCATATTTTCATCGTTATAATATTCAACAATATTTGAATGTTGTGCATAAACTGAAAACAAATTTCAGATTACTTCAAAATAAATTCTGGCTATATCAGTGTTGAATAAAATATTGTTTTAAAACACTTAAAAACTTCCTACGACACGGTTTAAGACATACTGAAATTATCTCTAATTTATTGTTTAAAATAATATTTTACTGAGTATTAATTGTCTAACCCAATTACACCATATATACGCCCATAGTCCCTACGAGCAACTTCCGTCAGACGCGTATATGCGTCCATAGCGCCCAAAGGATTAATATTGAAGAAACAGCGAAGAACAGTTGTTTTGAAAAAGTTTCACGCAAAGCAGCGAACGTATTCGAAAAAAAAAACGAAAGAAGCGTAAAGAAGAAAAAAGAATGAATAACCCTCGGGACTGCCAAACGCGAGAGAAATTCTGATCGACGTGAGCCTACGTTCCAGTGGCCGGTACGCGTCTTGTAATTTTAAGTATCGGCACACCTTCTTCGTCCAGCTTCTCTCTTTTGTCGCTGAAACGTGGTGCCAGCCGCGAAACCCCTTTGCGACCGGCTGACATCGGTCCACTGGGTTCCAGCCGTGACTTGAATTCAGGAACGTAGGCCAGTCAGCCGCGTTTCGATGCGAAATCGACATACGTATTAACGATTTATTTCGCGAGTCACGCTGAACGAACTGCGACCGTGCCGGGCTGCATCGTAAATACGGTCACGCCCGCTCGTTATCTTCTTCCCCGGCAACTTCCCCGCCACCTAATGGTAACGATGCGGTCGAGACGAATAGGTTGCCGGCTCTATAGGTGGCGATTCGTCGATCACCCTAAAATTCTCCAGAGGCGAAGCTTCCTGCCGCATAAAGCCTGCTCTAGCGAGGCTGGAACACGTGGAACGTCCATACGAACGATTTTCATGTTGCAAATTTGAGTTAGGGGTAGTTGACACGTGAAACGTCCATACGAACGATTTTCATGTTGCAAGTTTGACTTAGGGGTAGTTAACACTTTGGGAGTGGGTTTGGGATATTTTTAACTATTGCTGGTGTAAGGAACAATGACACATAGTAAATGCAAGGTGTATATAAGGGTGTTCGGACGAAGGTGGAAGAAAACTTAAGGGGTGATTCTATGTAACATTTTAAGATGAAAATCAAGAATAAAAAAATTTCGGTTGACGCTTTGTTTATTAGTTATAAGCAATTAAAGAACGGGCTATTTTACGCCTGAATGTAGGCAAAATGGGCAACACGGTAGGTGACGTCACTGGCTACGCAGTGATCCTCTTTGCCTGCTCTCAGGCGTAAAGTAGCCCGTTCTTTAATTGCTTATAACTAATAAACAAAGCATCAAACGCAAAATTGTTACTCTTGATTTTCGTCTTAGAATGTTGCATAGAGCCCCCCCCCTTCAATTTTTTCCCAACTTCGTTCGTACACCCTGCATTTGACATATACAGAAAGTCATATCATAGCCATGTCATAGAAAGTCATGGGTATATGACTCATATGTATACTATTGGTGAACGAAAAGATGACTGATTACCTACAAGCTAAAAGACGCGAGACGCAAGGGAAATCGGTTATTTCAAAGTGCAGTTTTACCCCATCAATTTTTACGTCACTGTTATTCTCACGCTATTCTATTGAAAGCTTAAATAATTCTTGACTAAACAACCCAAAGAAAGGAAAATTGGTTTCGTCAGAGAATTTCCGTTGGATAAACTGCCGCGACCGATGTGATCGAGCTTTTTACTCGTCCCCCAAAGCTTCGTCCTTTTTCCCTCTGTCGAACTTTTATTTCGATGCGGTGCACGCACGCCGCCGAAAAACGGGGAAATAAAAATAGCGGAACGGGAAAAGAGAAACAGCGTAGAAAAAAATCTAAACATCCTGTTTGTTGTTTGGTCAGGCCCCGATAAAACGGCGGGATCCTCGAAACAAGTCGCGTTCACATCCCCCGAGTAAATCAACGCCAGACAAGCGGCAGACTGTAGTAGGCTGTGGACTGGTAGTAGATCCGGCAACCCGCTCGAATGCAAAATCTACGTCGTATAATAGAGGGAATCCAAGCTTCCCCTCTATACCTCACACGCTTGCCACCTTCGCCATCCCTCCAAACCCCTCGTTTTGTATCGCCATCTCTGTCCGCCTCGCGTTTGCAGGCAACGCATGCATGTACAATGTCAGTAAAAAGTTTGAAATCACTTCTTAAGCTGTAGTCATTTCAAATCTCCGGCCAATTTTGT
This sequence comes from Tetrapedia diversipes, assembly GCA_033822845.1. Lineage (NCBI taxonomy): Eukaryota > Metazoa > Arthropoda > Insecta > Hymenoptera > Apidae > Tetrapedia > Tetrapedia diversipes. The sequence goes on from JAOPTO010002148.1 coordinate 64,121, forward strand.
CACTAGCAATTTAATCTATACATATAAAAGGACATGCCCTGATTGGCTGACTTATTCATCAACGCAGAGCCTAAACTGCTGAAGCTAGAAACATGAAATTTGCACAATGGGTTCCTTTTATGACGTAGACAGCCACTAAGGAAGGATTTTTTGATATTCTAAAGGGTTTTAATAGGGATTGAAAGTTTGTTTGAAAATTCGCCGATTTTGAAGCAAGCTCTATAAAAAGAAATGAGGGCAACAGCTAAGTACTTCATAAAGCTTACAAGGAGAAGGTTTTAGAAAGAGTGTGGATGGAATTTGAAGTGTACTTCGTGTTACAATATTCCTACATAATCTTTGGTCAAACCAGGTCCTAATTTCTTAGAAATTTGACATTAAAGTTTCTACATTTGTTATCAGTTGTTCTAGCGAACACCACACTTTGTTACAAGGTTGGCGTCATGACAAGACGCCTGACTGGTATTCTGAAGATCCTGATTTCAAATCTTACACTGACACATATTGACATTAATTTGTTTTTCTTACTATTAAATACTCATTATCGGTATTGGAACAAACTGTGCACTGAAAAATACCTAGATAAATATATTTGAAATAGGTATCGAAAAAAAGGGAAAAATATATCCAAATACCATAAATACCAACTATAGATAAACAACAACATAAACTTGAAACCTTTATGGACGCTTAACGCAATAATCTTTTCAAGGTAACGAAATTCCAGGTTTCCCTCCAAAGTTATCACACATACAGACACACAGTAGTTTTCGAATTTTTGGCGGGCAATGTACGCGCATCGACACCAACCACTCTAAACGCGTCTCGCTTCCGCGTTATAGCTTTGTGTTCTCTTTCTCCCTCCTTCGTTCCCCCGTGTGCTTCTCCCCCTGTCACCTAGCCGTCCCCCCTCTCGTTCCTGACACCGGGTTCTGCACCCTCGTCCAACCTTCCGCTCGCACCTTTTGTTGCAGCGAGAACAAAACGCGTGTAAATTGGCACACCCACCAATGGACCCCGAAGACACCCCCGCACACATGCTCGCGTGTCTTGCCCCTCTTTCTTCGCCACCCTCCGTCTGTTTCTTTCTCACGTTCCCTCCCCCTCCTCCTATTCCTTCTCTGGTCTACTTAGTCTCCGTTTCCATGCGCCTACCCCCTCCCCTTCGCCACTAGCTCGCTCGCCTCTTTCTATGCGGCAACCGTGTGTGCACGCGGCCCCGAGAGTGCGAACGGGGGCGTGAATTCAGCCTGCTCGCTTCAACCCTCGGCCATTGCGTCCCGTCGTCGTAGTCAACGTCGGTGCAGCAGCTCTCCTTCACTACGTGTGCACCTCTCTCGAATCGCGCCGCGCGAGCAACCTGAGACGACCGACCTTTGTCGGAGAACGAAGAATTTTTGCGTGGGGGTGGGGTTGTTTGCTTGATGCTGCTTCGAAATTTGTAGGATTCGCGGTGTCCTGCTTGTAAATTATCCATTGTGCTTGGCAAGGAGGATGGAAAAAGAGGGGGATGAGAAATTGAGAGAACTGTGGAGGAAGTTTCGCGTATTTTTGTACTATTAAGAGTTTCGTTAAAGCTAAAAAGTTTTGAGGTTAAAATGCATGTATAATTTATATTAATTTAATATGCAATTAAATTCAATTAAACTCTTTTTATCATACACTAACTATCTTACTATTATCACTGTCTCATCCACAGGCTACCAGTACCACAATTGACATTAAATTAATCTCTCAAACTATTTTGTTATTTGTAACTTTGATACACATTTAAAAAGGAGCCAGTGTCCATTTAATAATAAATAAATGTTATAGACAAAAGTAAGGTTGATCAGTGGTTAAGGTTTAAGTAACGGAAAAATTTCGAAGATCTGCAGGATTCTTCTGTCATAAGGGAGACTGTATCAACAATTTTATCTGCATTTGACACTGTGTCGAAATTAACCCCTTGCATTCGAGAGGTGCCTTTCAGGCACCAGTCGGATTGAAGCCGATAACCATAAATACCATACGAAGCAAAAATATAGAATTTAATGTTGAACAAATGTCCTTCTTTGAACTATGAAGATATGTAAAATAATAAAATATACAAATTTAAAGTGTTACATTCTGTCTGAAATCATTTCAAGTTAACTGTAAAAGCTCATGCTAATTCCTCTTGAGTTGCTGATTCTCTTGAGCGCAAAGGGTTAATAGTTTTGTAATAATGGCTCGACGTTGAATGCATTTATGAAAATTTGGTATCACGGAATATCATGACGATTCTTCTTTTTCTGAGCTTCGCTTAGAGGTATCAGTTTTTGTACGTCTATGTATAACAAGATTTACCTTCTCATTCCATCTGGAAGCTTCGACCCAAGATTTGGATGTAAGAACGGCGGAAGTTGGAACGGTTCACCCGGAGCCGCCTAAGTCGCGTCCAATTGTTTTGAGTGGTTTCAATTATGCAAATGAGATGGCACACCGCCGAATTACGGCCCCGGGATCCCCTTAGTTCTCGTGGATCCTACTGTTCGGGTTACGGAGATCTGGTTCCTCGAATATTCCTTCTTTTAAATCGAGTCAAATAACATCCCATCGTTTTGATTAATGTGCATGATATATTTTCTTTTATACGAAAAATGTTGCACAACCTGTTAAACTGATTTTTAAAAATGGAAGCTGTAGGAATTAATAAAGTATTTATGCCTCGACAATGATTTAAGGGAAGTTACTTAATCCTGTCACAAATAGACATTAACCCTTTGCTCTCAAGAGGTGACTGTTAGTCATTGAATGATAGTTTCTCAAATTTTCAGACTATAGTTAGTTTGTTTATTAGTCAGGCTCATTATAAAGCTTTAATTCTGATAAATAAAAACATTACAGCGTTTAATGTTCGTTTAACAATCTTCATTTGTACACACTGTCTCTCTAGCGGAACCTAGTCTAGAAATGAATCTTCAAACGTACTCGTTAGATGCGAGCGTTCGGCCAGAGCACGCGCGATATTATCCCGATTGAAGGGACGCAGATTAAAGTGAAGGTTTCTATTTAATTCGACGCCGCTGTTCCATCAGGGCGACTAAATTAAAGTTTTTGACGAGCTGCTCGCGTGTTTCGGCGATCCGGGATAGATAGAGGGGAGTGTACGCGAAATGAAATGTACAGTAGCGGACAAAAGCTTGAGACCAAAGAGTGAACGAGATTAAACCAACTAATAAAGAAAGTAAGAAATAGCATGATTGTTGGAAATAAAATACAGAACAAATATACCTCCCTTTAGAAATAAACTAGCTTAATCTTATAAAGGAAGTTATCGTTACTTCTTCCTTTTTACTCTTAATCTCCAATAATGATAAACAAAATTTCTATTGTGTGCTAATGAATAAATAGTATTCTATCATAATAACTATAAAAATAAACATACAGACAATATTTACAGACAATATTTACAGACAATAAAACTGTGTTCTATATTGTCCTCTTGTCCAACACCAAAGGTTGAAAGCAAATAAATTAATTAATTAATAAGAAATAACAGTATGAATAAAATTTATCTTCTATGCTAATCAATAAATGGTGTTCTACCATAATAACAATAAAAATAAATATACTGACAATATTTGCAGACAATAAAACTGTGTTCTATATTGTCCTCTTGTCTAAGACCAAAGGTTGAAACCAAATAAATAAATAAATTAATAAGAAATAGCAGTGTAAATAAAATTTGTATTCTATGCTAATCCATAAATAGTATTCTACCATAATAACAATAAAAATAAATATACAGACAATATTTCCAGACAATAAAACTGTGTTCTATATTGTCCTCTTGTCTAAGATCAAAGGTTGAAAGCAAATAAATTAATTAATTAATAAGAAATAGCAGTATGAATGAAATTTGTATTCTATGCTAATCCATAAATAGTATTCTACCACAATAACAATAAAAATAAATGTACAGACAATAAAACTGTGTTCTATATTGTCCTCTTGTCTAAGACCAAAGGTTGAAACCAAATAAATAAGTTAATTAATAAGAAATAGCAGTATAAATAAAATTTGTATTCTATGCTAATCCATAAATAGTATTCTACCATAAAAGCAATAAAACTAAATGTACAGACAATATTTGCAGATCAAAAAACTAAGTTCTATATTGTTTTCTCGTCATAAACTTTTGTCCGCTACTGTACATGCACCCGTTCCCTGTATCATTTCAATATACGAGTACACGACTGCACCGGTTATTTCGGAAAGTAGCCGGGAGGAGTACGTTTGAAAAACCGGACGCGAAGGGATGGACGGACGAGCGGATGGAAAAAAATATACATTATCGAGGATATCGAAACATGACGGTGAAAAGACAAATATTTGCCGTACGTTTCATTGCTTTGTTGCGAATTCACTTTTTTCCTCGTTTAATTCGAATCTCGTCGGTGATTCGAAGGTAAATGGAGAGGGGGATGGGAGGGGTAGTGGTTGTTTGATATCCCACAGGGGGATCGTCTCGTTTTATTAATTGTCTATACCGTTTCCTGTATTCGAGTGGAATAATATTTTTGTGGATTAATGAATCGAGATAAAAAGAATAATTTCGGACGTCGTTGTTAAACGTATAGAATACTCGCTTGATAACATGCTTATAATAATAATAATAATGTTTATTTGACGGGCAAGTAGCAAAAGTTTTTATACAAAAGTGTACATAAAAGAATTTTCGGACGTTGGACATAATTAAGTGTGTTAATTAATGTAGGATTAAGCAGAGTGTAGCCACAAATGTGTTTTATTAATGTTGCCTATTTAACTTATATTTTTAGACAACATTTATACAGTCACTCGTGAAACTTCAAAGTTACGCCACTTTGTAATTGTTTCAAAACTAGTTACGAAAACAAGGTATGTTAAGTAGAAAATAAAATATTTAACAAAAGGAAACAAACTGACTGCGTTTCGGCCAACTTTTTTTCAACACCGAAGTTATACGTCTGAACAGCATAAAGAATGTTCATGTGACACACTTTTGGATAAACCGGATTTCCGGTTGTCGCGAGGCGTGCAACGCAGAAATACGAAACTTCTTTTCACGTAACGTTGGTCGAAGATGAGGCATCTATTGTATTCGCGAGACCCTGTTTGCTGTAACTCTTTCCTGTTTCCGAAACTAAGAAGTATCATAAAAGGAACTTACTTTTACGACGTGAACAGCGTACAGATAAGAACGCCTAAGAAGTTTCCTGAAAAATGTTACTAAGTACGAAAACAGGGAAGGAAAAGGTTATCCCTCAAGTTTTATAATTTCGCTTCTGTCAGCATAATACATGCTTCAATTATTATTCTGAACACCGAAATTCTGGACGGTCAAATATATACTGAACCAAGCATATTATAATATTAAAATACATAAAATATTCAAAATAAAATGCACATTATAATATATAAAGAATTGAACAAAATCTTTCTTTAATTTTACTGCTCTTAAGCAATTCCATTTCTCCTGAAATGAGCTTGTACTCTAACAGTAATAAAATAATATGTTTCAGTTCACTATATTTACCACTTAGTACACATTTACAAAATTATACATTGCCTGAGATTAGAAGGTGCAAAAATTTTTTCCCAAACATCACATGAACTCTTAAAAAAATATCAAAGAATTCAGAGTAATTATTTACGTGTACAATAATAATATTACATTAATAATATGAGCGGTTAAAAGAAGTATTCCGCTTAAAAGGGTGGGTAACATATTTTCTCTCGTGCCAAAGATTTCAGTTCAGGGAAGTTAAAGAAGTTCTCCGCCCCTCTAAAATTATGCTGTCGTGGAAAATTATCGACTGATTTTAGGGGTATCGTTATCAGCGCTGGCTGAATGCCGCCAGAATATATAGGCTAATTTCACGACAACGGCGTTGCCACGAAATCACCGTGGCCGCTGCTATTACCGGCGGTATCCGCGAAACTTCGTAAATTTCGTATTACCCGTGCCTCTTTAAGGAAAGTTCGGGGATCGCTTGAAAGACTTCCGCGTCGAAGTTTAAATCATTTGCCCGGGAACAATGTAGACACTTCGCCGGGGCGATGAATTCATAAAAATTTCATCGTTGGAAACGTTTTATCGATTCGACCGCGGAAATTCACATGAATCTGTGGCGACCTTCCTACCCTCGCCACTAGGAGGCATCAACCGACTAGCTTTCTCGCAAGTACTCGAGTCTGTCACGGTTTCTATACACAGGGTGTTCGGACGAAACTGGGAGAAAATTGAAGGGGCAACTCTATGCAACATTCTAAGACGAAAATCGAGAGTGAAAAATTTTCGTTTGACGCTTTGTTTATTAGTTATGAGCAATTAAAGAACGGGCTGTTTTACGCCTGAGAGCAGGCAAATGTTACACAGCTCATTCTTTAATTGCTTATAACTAATAAACAAAGCGTCATACGAAATTTTTTTATTCTTGATTTTCGTCTTAGAATGTTGCATATAGTCGCCCCTTCGATTTTCTCCTAGCTTCATCTGAACACCCTGTACACGAGTTCCGAACTACCCCTTTCTACCCCTGTGTCTAAGGGCCTGCTATGTAAGCCTTACCGATGGGCTCACTAGCAGGCCCTAGACGAAACGCCGTCTTTTCTTTCCTTTTCCTTCAATCTTCAATTCTCAACCGTTCACAAACTCTTCTCGCCAACTCTTGATCCACAAAATCACGGCGATGTCATCGGACAACTTTCGACTGCGGACGAGTCGTTTTCAACGTGGTGACAACCGGAACAGGGACGGCAATCTTCGCAACAGCACTTTATCGGAGTCATCGCCATCGCGACCAACGGACGACGCTCGTTTTCATGCGAATTTACCGTTTCCAGGGACATCACGAGTCCTCGGTCGCGGAAACGACTCCTCGTAAGTGACATCGTCCAACTGATTCGGGTTATCTGTTGCTGGGGAGGGTGGAACTCGATTTCAAGTGGTTTGTTAACCCTTAAACGCCCGGGCTTTGCAAGCTCGGCATAAAAGCGAAGTGGGATCACCGGAATTCCTGGTGAATTCATTCAAATTTAGCTTTCTAGGTGTATTAAATTTACATGAAAATAGATGAGAATCAAGTTTGAAAAGTCTATAGAAATTCTAACAGAAAAATAAAGGTGAAAGTACTTGCTGGTGTTAACTGCAAATTGTTTAAGAAGTACATTTCATTGCAAAGATAGTGTATCAGACATAACCTCAAATATCAATTCTCTTAGAGCAGGAAATATGGTTATCAATACTCGTACGAACGATAGAAGCACAATATTTAAATGTGAATGCGCCTGTTACACCGATTCATAGGTTAAACGTGGGGAAATGCCCAGACACAGTCGCGTGTTTTTCCAAATTCCCAGACAAATCTCGTTTAAATATTATCAAACAGCGGGCAACCCGATCGAATATAAAACGAATTCTGTTTTTCTCTGTGAAGAAAGGAATTCGAGCGGGGCCGAAAAAAAAAGGTGGATAGAAAACGAAATAGTGAAAAGAGAGATTAGCTCTGAAACAAACGCCATTCGAACCGTCAAAATCGATTGGAACGGCGCAGTTTCGATAAACGGGGTAAATAACTAGGAGAAAAAAGGAAACGGAAAACGAAGATACAAAAAATAGGATTTTTTACATACGGGTATTTATATTTACCGATACCGGGACGAATTCATTGTTCGCCGGGTTTCATTGTTTCCGGAATCGTTACAGATTGAACGTTTAATACCTAGCGATCGAATCGGTTGAAATCATTCAAAATTCCCGCCATCTGGCGGCTTCGTTCGACGCGGGATCCCTGGACGGTCGCGATACAAAAGAGAAAAGAGAGAAAAAGGCCGGATTCCATGCAAATGCAGGAGGTCCCGTGGAACGGCCAGGCAAATGAAATTTACCGAAGTACCGGAAAATGACAGCTCCCTGTGAGACCTCCGAGGACCCTTTTCGTAACTCTGCGCACGCCCACCCCGTCCTGATTTCAACCGTTCAGGCTTGCTCGCTAACGAGCCGTAGATTCGCCTTTATCCTCTTTAGTCACGAATTACGAGAGGGCCGAACGAAATTAACCCTCCCCACGGGGGAAACTTACGTATACTCGGTTATACGAACGAGGACCAACAGGATGCGTGTGTACCGTCAAACAAGTTTCGAGCATCTACGCGAACCGTATGAGGGAATACCGTATTTTTCTCTCCCTCGATCCCTTTCTTTTTTAATTACCTTCCTCAAATTTCGTGGAACAAACGAAGCATCGCGGAAACGACAATTTACAAACGTACAACATGTTGCCAGGCACGGTTTTCACAACGAAGTATACATTTTAATCGAGTACCCACGCGGCGGAAACCAATACGATAGTTTGGAATATCGTGCATTCCAGAGCAATATCGAAGACTTTGAAGTTAAAACTAGTCATTTACTGAAATAACCATTTTTATGGAAACAACAAAGTCCTCCATAACCTGGAAATTCTATTTTTTATATTCGTCTGTGTGTGCTTCTTTTTATTTTACGTTGTGCCAAAAGAGATTGCTTGCTATTAATAGTCACTATTATTAATAGTTACTAGTAATAGTTATTATATATTATATAATATATTAGCTATTAATAATGCACTATTTGTTAAACGCTTACAACCTACTACAGTAGCGGACAAAAGTTTAAGAGTAGAGGACAATGTGGAACATAGTTTTATGGTCTGCAAACATTGTCTGTAGATTCATTTTTATTACTATTATGATAGAACACTATTTACTGACTAGCACGGAATGCAAATTTTATTTATCAAGGTATTCTTCATAAATTAGTTAATTTAATTTCGTCGACATTTTGATCTTAAACTGTTGTCCGCTACTGTGCCATTAATTGTATAGATCATAGATTTCCGATAGCAGAATCTTCCAAAGTAACAATACCCCACATTTTAATCTATAATTACGATCATCTTCGAACTTCTGATCGGTATTTTACAACCTAACCTCAAAACGACAACGTGAAAACATCGATTAAACCGAAAAGGTACTGAAAAAGGGGAAGACAGTGACGGTAGGATCGAGGACGGACAAACAAACGGACGAAGGAAGGAATCAATTGCTGGCGGGAGGCACGAAAGGGAAAGATCGGTGGTGTCAAAGAACTCTCGATAATTACAGGTCGACCGGGAAGAGAAACGAGTGGGGTCCCTTTTTATCCCTGTGTAACCCCCGGATGATCAACGAGCGAGCGCGATCGCTTCTGGAACGCCACCCACTCGTCTGTCGATATAATATACGCGCGCCACACATGGTACACGCACACGCACACGCACACGTGACCCAAGAACAATTGACGCACGCATGCATTTCTGTTTTGTCAGGGTGCGCCGCTGCGCCACCCTTCGCCACCACCTCCTCTCTCACCTCTGACTGTGCACCCCTTTCACCCCGTCTCCCCCCCGTCGCCCAACCCCTCTTTCTCGCCCCTGCGTTCCCGCTGTTCCCAGCACAGCAGCGGTGGCGCGCTGTCCCCGGGTTCGTTGCCGTCGTCGTCGTCGTCTCGTTTCGCACGGTCCCGTACTCTTTCACACCCTCCAGATATGCTCCTCCGCGCGTATGCTGCTCTCAGTGCTGCCCTCTCGCCTCCCCCCCCCTACCTCCACTACTGACAGCATCCAGCGACGCGGGATTCCCCGCGCGCGCGTGCACGCGGCAGTCGTTCCCGATGAATAGGTACGTACGCGGTTCGTAGACGTAGCTGTTCGTTCGTTCGTTCGACGATGACGACGGCGACGGCGACGGCGACGATGACTACGGGGCCGCGTCGAGGAGTTCAGGGTTCGGTGACCCCGTAACGACCGCGCGAATTAACATCTTGCTTTTCACTCTCGTCCGCGGGGCTAGCCGTTTAACCCTTTCACTGCCACGCCGAAATCACATGTTTCGCTCAGGATGCTTTTGGGGGCTTTAATTTGGTTTGGTTTGAGAATGAAGCAGGTATCTTGAGGCTAGCAGTATCGAGGTGTTCTGTTTTTTAAGTGGACTATCGAAGGGAGGGTAGTACTTTTTGTTTGGCTAGATCAAATAGATCGCATAAATTATTTTTAAATCATCCCTTATATTATTAATTTACATAATATATGATAGTGTTGTTGAATGTATACGCTTTATGAAGCTGTAAGTTAGAAACTGATGTTTTCTGATTATGATGATTTTTTGCGATACTGTATGTTTTTAAGAATTACTGGTTAATAGCAGCTTTTTTAGAATCCTCTCAAAATTTGTGAAATTTTGTAATGGAAGCTATATCATTGAGTTATAAATAATAAGAAGATTGTAATTGGGCTAGAAATGGTTGGACAATCAATGAATTTCAGTGATTTTCAAATATATAAATGCCATAAATCTGCAAATTGATCCCCATCAAAGTGCAGGAAATTTATTCGCAGTGTATGGCTGTACGCAAACATATACATACCTAATAAAAGAATCGACGTCGATATTTTTTTCGAATGAATCAGTGTTTTTTCAAACGATATTTATTTTCATTTGTTGCTCTCATGTTGCATGCAAATATTGTCGAATATAATTGGGGATACGTATATTCGCGGGTACGGATTTAAATAAAACTTGTTTGCCACGTTGACGCGTGCGCTCGTCCCTGAAAATCTGTGCCCGATGTTTATTAACGACCCCCGTATTTTTTATCCATGATTCACGGTTAGAGTAACTGGCTTATTTTAAACCTGTTTCCCTCGTTGTTTCGAACATGAACAACCTACTGTTACACACTGGGTGAATACCAAAGTAATAATACGATAGTAAAGTATTGCGTTCTGCTTAAAGTAATATAATAGAGCAAATTATGTTGACATTCAAGACAGTATACGTGTTTGGACGAAGCTGGGAGAAAATTTGAGGGGTGACTCTATGCAACATTCTAAGACGAAAATCAAGAGTAAAAAAATTTCGTATGACGCTTTGTTTATTAGTTATAAGCAATTAAAGATTGAGCTGTGTAACATTTGCCTGCTCCCAGGCGTAAAACAGCCCGTTCTTTTAATTGCTTATAACTAATAAACAAAGCGTCAAACGCGATATTGTTACTCTTGATTTTCGTCTTGGAATGTTGCATAGAGTTACCCCTTCAATTTTCTCCCAGTTTCGTCCGAACATCCTGTGTATCATCTATACCTAAATATATTAATAAGTATATTATTTGTACTCAACGTTTGTTTGAGTAAATATGAGGCACTCCTGAAATGTGCTCATCGTAAACGAGAAATGTTTATTTTTTGAAATAAAAGAGTTCTTAAAATTATAATTTGTGAAATTGAAAATTACTTTTGGATATTAATAATAATATATTCATTCTTTACTAAATTTACACGTTTTTATGTTTTCGCTCTTTTCTTCGCCATAATACATTATTCTACGCTCGCTCTTTTACGATTTTCTCTTGTCCCCTTGACCCCCTTTTTTCTCTGTTTTTTTTTTTTATGCTAGATGTTACCATTCGCACATAAATGTCCTGATATTCTAATCATTATTTTAGTTATTTGATCTTCTTTTGCTCTCAAGGGTAACCTACTTCTGTGTCACCCAGTATGTGACCGATTTTTAACATTTGCCCAGTGTGCCACAGTGAACTGCGAGAACCTGCACCTGAGCCAGCTCGCGTTTCCATAACGTGTCATCCAAATGTAATTATACAATTTTTAATTCAGCTTGCGGGATATAATACAGGACGGGATATTACACTCTGCGATGTTTCTATTATCAGAGAACGGGGAGTTCCGTCCACAAACGTTATTAAAATGTTACTCGTATACCGTATACGTATGTCGAAATGTTCTTTTATTTTTTAATCTCGGTGTTATAGAATGATTAAAATGCTGAATAAAATTCTCACAACGTATTGCATCGTCGAATACCATATTTTTTTTAATCGTTACAATATCTATATAGATACTTCAACACATGAGCATCCCTTCAGTTTGATGCTTTTTGTGAGAAAAATCGTCGAACAATTTTCTGATAAATTTCGTGGTCCCTTAATTACATTAAAATCATTTATCAATAATTCAAAAGATTTACTTTTTTGTTTCGATCCGCTCTAAATAGTCCTAGACACGTTCCGCAAGGTTAGAATTTTATTTACCTCAGAGTCAAAGGTATATTAGGTTATAAAGGTTAGGTTAGGTTCAGATCGCCCTCAGGTTAGGTTTGGTTCGATAAAACGGTCCAAGACTTTTGCACGGCCTTGTACGCGGGGGTAATTGAACATAGTTCTCTATTAAATTTAGATTAGGTTAGGTTCAGGTCTCTCTCGGGTTAGGTTCGATTCGATAAAACGGTCCAAGACTTTTGCACGGCCCTGTACGCGGAGGTAATTGAACAAAGTTCGCGGTTACCTAAAGCGCGGTTTCAGAAACTGGGCTGGGTGGTATTGTTGGGACACAAACCAAGAGCGTCATCCTAGCCGGGATTTGTTTTCCCATCGAAATTATGCGGAACTAGTTTCTGAGGGTAGTTTCCAATTTGCGTCGCCTCGGATGGGATCGAATCCCGATTAATTTCGCGCGGGGCCGGCTACAATATACGTTGGAAGGCTGTCGCGCAGAAATTGTGACACAAGCCTATCCGACCGCCGCTGCCGGCCATTCCGGGACGATTTAATCGGAAAGAAACGCGAATATCCGCTGCCCGTGGCGTTGATTGGCTGAAACACATTTATTCTCCCCCGCCGGAACCACCCCCCGGTTTACGTTTCTCTGCTTTCCTCCGTTGTTTCCTCGTTCACTCTGATATTCGCGCTGCTGAAACTCCATTAACCGCCAAAAATAGAGAGCGGCAACAATGGCGGCTCGATGGACCGGGCTATCGCGCGATTTGCGAAGATATCGATGGAAAAATAGACCGATTCCGATAAATATCGAAGAATATCTCGATGAATTGGAAAATGTAACGAAACGGGGAAAATGGTTTCGAATGATAGCTCACAAATTTTGACAATTTCTGAAAACATATAGCTTTGAGGTTATCTCAGAAATATCTAAAGATTGTACAAATGTACGTGTGTGCATCTTACCTAACTAAGATATTACAAAGCTTCAAACGAAAGTTCACAAATTTTGACAATTCTGAAAAATATACAGTTTTGAGGTTATCTCGGAAATACCTAAAGATTGTACAAAAATACGTGTGTGCATTTTACCTAAACTAAGATTTTACAAATATTACAGACATAAATGTTGTACAAAGTGTAATAATACACTTGTTAATAACTAGAAAGATTTCCAGAGTCATCCACCGTTTTTCTACCAGACTGTATACAGTACCAGACAAAAGTTTAACACCAAAGGATCCACGAAATTGAGCTAATTAATTCATGAGAAATATCTTGCATTCTGTGCTAATCAATAAATAGTGTTCTACCATAACAACAATAAAAATGAATGCATAGAAAATATTCACAGACCATAAAACTATGTCCTGCATTGTCCTCTCGTCTTAAACTTTTGCCTGCTACTGTACCTAATATAAGTGAACCTAACCTCTCCAGAACATTAGCTAAACATTGTTAATTCGTCCTGTACACACTGATCAGCAGAATAAAGTATCGATAGAGTCTGGAACGTGTTTTCAAAACGAAAGAATCGACTATAGTTAGTCACGGATCCCTGGAATGACGGGAAGCGAGGTGAATTCGAATTCATTAAAATTGAAATGTCGTTAGCGTCCGCTGGGGGGCGCGCTAATGCGGCCGATGATGTTTCTCGCGAAGCCGAGGGGAGGCGCTCGCGATCTTTAATTAAAAATAATGATACGAGGTTGGTTCGACGGCACGGGAACGTTAACAATGCGGCCTCAAGATGCACGCCGCTGTCTGCGCGAAATAATTTCGCGAAAGGGAAGACTTAGCTTCAGCGAATCGCACGAGCCACGCCACGGTCTTGGCGGGAATCCCCGTGGCAGGACGGATTACCCTTTCGCCACGTGAGGACAAACCGTGGGCCAAGGGGGCGTAGGGGTGGGGGATGAACGGAGGGCGCAATTCTGCTCATTAAAACTCCGGTAATTAACGGGCTGCGCCCCACGATCTGGCACCCCACATGCTGGCTCGTCTCTTTTAAGGCAAGAGGGTCGACCATGGAAACGGTCAAGGGTTAAGGCAGCACCACCAAGGAAAAGTCAGTAAAGATCGACGAAATGGCACTTAGAAATCTCTTCGGTGAAAAATCTGTGAAAATAGAAATTGTCGTTAGTGCACTTGGTGTTGACCCTTTTCTCACCCTCGAGAGGTAACTGTTAATCACCAAATATTTTCGCAAATTTTTAGACTTTAGGTAATTTGTTTAATGGTCAGACTCAGAAGTTAAATAGTCATATATGTAAATTTTAGTATATCACTTAACTAAACTAAATCATTTATTTACTTGAATAGAAACAATTTCGAAAATTGTTCGTGGAAAACATGACAAGCTTTTCGTTCTTTTACAGGAAAGTAATTTTAAGATTTAAAACATCATCGATCAATTTTTATTACCAGAATTGTGTTTTAATTCGTTTTGAGATTGAAGAGGTGTGTTTATTTATTTATTTATTTATTTACAGGTATGAATCGCCTTGTATGCAAATAAAAATATGGAGACATAAGTATAAAATAAAAATGTATATTTTATAAATTATCAATTATAAACTATATAACAAATGAACGAATAATGAAGTGACTAAGTATAACAAAAAGTATACCTTAATTATGAAAATATGAAATTTATGTAACGTATGTTTCTCCCAACTGTTTAAAAATGAAAAAGGAAAGATGTCATTACTGTTACACATTTTCCATCGATTTATACGTGGATAACATATTTAAGGTCAATGCTGGAAATTGGAGAGGGAAAAACTCGATTAAGTTTAATCGCCCAATCTCTTTCAGGCGTTCCGTTTAATTGACCGATGTTTAATGAAAGCGATTGGATTATTGGATCGATCTGGATCTGATTATTTATTGAATGGATAATGCGCCTATTAAATTTCAATTGCGATAGTCACGTTGTCGCGCGGTGTAACGCGAGGGCGCACGTGAAACACGTTTACCGGTAATAACGTCATTTGCCGATGAGTTACTTATTAAAAACCGTTATCGGCATATTCCGGCGTAATCCCATTAAACGGTGATTAACATGCCATCTAGTCGGCCAGAGTGATTATTCGAATAACGAGCCGCGATTGCTTTCGTTATGCAGATTAAATGAAATCAGACTCGAAATCTGTGTCCGGTGATCAAGGCACAAAAAGAAATTTAACAAGTGATTGGTATTAAAAAGTGTTTGCGTATGACTCTACTTATTTTATCATAAGTAGCTAATTAACACTATTCCTACCAACACTTCACGTATACCTATTCCTACTGTGACATTTCCACGTAAGACTACAAATTTTTCTCAGAAAATAAACGATGAAGGAAGAAGTGAACATTGAAAAATGTATTATACGTATATTTGTGAAAAAGTCTAAAGTTTAAAGGCGATTCAATTACGTTATATCTATGAAATTTTAATCGAAATTTTAAAAACGGTCATTTGACCGGTTGTGGTAGGAATAGTGTTAAATTTAGCTGTTTAACCATTATAAAACTGGTGGACTTTTTTTTATTTAATTGGAACAGTAATTATTAAAGGAAATCTTAGATATTCAGTAATTAGGATTCAGCAAGTACCTATATGATGTCTGATGGAATATTAGAGCAAATAAGCTAGTGGCAAACTCAAGTAATAAATACAAAAACAAAAATTATATTTTGTACATATAGCTTGGAGATGAAACGATGTACAAGAAGATAAGGGTAACAAAAGATAACAAAAACAAAGAAATGAGAACATGAGTACAATCCATGAAACACAAAACACAACAATCCCAATATCACTCATATAAGCAACAATTTTCCATTTTTTTTTATTGATTTTCAACAATAACAAATATTCAATAACAAAAATTCAAAAATTCCTGTACAACAGCAAATTTGGAATTGGGTCTAATAAAATATAATTAGTCATTAATTAATTAATTTTCTGAAATATTCTCTGTTTAACTTCTCTGTACAACAGCAAATTAGGAATTGGGTTTAATAAAATATAATTAGTCATGAAATAACTAATTCTCTGAAACATTCTCTATTTAACATTTCTGTAGTACAACAATATCCCTGTATAATTACGAGAATTTTATATTAAAACGGAAACGTAGCCACTCTGAATCGCAGCATAAATAATCAGTTGCAACGTTCAGCCGCCCTTACCAATTAGAGCGTAAATTAAAATCAATAAGTTGCGTGTTAACGCGCAGGCAGGCAATTTTAAGATCCTCGACACGTAACTGTCACGATACTCGTGACGTTTCCTCAGCAACGTGCTAATTACCGTCGATTACCAAGGCGTAACCGGTTCCTACCACCACCCCGAAACCGGTTAATACGAGGGTCTAATTAAAAGAGAGGGCGAGCCGATGATGAAGCAATAATTAACGGGATGATGAAGCAATAAACCAGAACCGAGCAAGCCCTTCAATCTCGAAGTTGCTTTTCCGTGCTGGGTCCACGCATCCCTCTTGTAGTTCGACAGGCCGGAAGGGGCTGCGTCTCCCAAGAAACGATTCGCCGTCACGAACAGATTCCACCCCACGCGTGATTATTAATCGTCCCGTGCTCCCCTTGTAACGTTCTACTCTCTTCGTATTCGTTCGTAAAGATGCAAAACATATAGGTAGAATGGGATTGAATAAACTCGTTCTCTTTCTTGAAGAACACAATTACGTTTTTAATTGTTGTACAAAGTTAAATATAACTATTAACACTAGATTACTGAATGTTGGGTATATCCCTATTTTGCCTGGAACTAGTCAATTTGACTCAAACATGAAAATTGAAATTAAAAAAAAATATAAAACTTTATTTTAAAGAAAGTTTATTCAAAACAAATATATATATCTTTCTGTTTATAAAATACATTATCTGCAGATTTTTTTATTACATTCAACTGATACTTGAACTTGACAAAATCATAAGTGAGTCAAATTGACTCACTCCGACAATCTAGTGTTAAGATTACGCTCTCTCTAAGTTGGTCTCTGTTTGTTCTCTCATCTGCAATTCGCTTCACTTTTCTCATTCGCTCCTCTTTCTTATAAACTCTCTCTAATAACTGAACTCCCATCCGTACACAACACAACATACACAAGATAGGACACTCACTTTAGACCGTACAACAAATCGCAATCATCAAATGCACTCCCTCTTGTCCATGAAAACCAACACTCACAAAACGAACAATATCGTACTGGTCTTCTAAATCCGTAGTTCCGTAAACCTAGCATTAAGGTGGCAGCACTGCAGCACCTATCTACTTTAGAACATACATCAAATCGCACTCATCAAATTCAGTCCCTCTTATCCACAAAAACCAACACTCACAAAACGAACAATATCATACTGGTCTTTTCAATGCATAGTTCTTTAAACCTAGCGTTAAGGTGGCAGCACTGCAGCACCTATCTACTTTAGAACATACATCAAATCGCACTCATCAAATTCAGTCCCTCTTATCCACAAAAACCAACACTCACAAAACGAACAATATCATACTGGTCTTTTCAATGCATAGTTCTGTAAACCTAGCATTAAGGTGGCAGCACTACAGCACCTATCTACTTCAGAACATACATCAAATCGCAATCATCAAATTCAGTCCCGCTCATCCATGAAAACTAACAGTCACAAAACGAACAATATCGTACTGGTCTTCTAAATTCATAGTTCCTTATACGTAGCGTTAAGGTGGCAGCACTGCAGCACCTATCTACTTCAGAACATACATCAAATCGCACTCATCAAATTCACTCCCTCTCACCCATGAAAACCAACAGTCACAAAACGAACAATATCGTACTGGTCTTCTAAAGTCATAGTTCCTTAAACCTAGCGTTAAGGTGGCAGCACTGCAGCACCTATCTACCGACTTCCTTTCTACACAACGTAACGCAACACGAACCGTTCAGGAACACCTCTCCTCGTTACCCAACCAGTACTGGAACCAACGAAAGAAGCTGCGGTCATGGTACCCATTAATCGACGCTCGAACTTTCCTCTAATTGCTAATCGACAGCCGGATAGATGTTCCAGCGACGCGCGTTGAATCGCAACTTCTGGTCCTCGATTTCTTCGGGTAGAAACGGTTCCAGGATTATCAGGCCAGAATAAAACGGGAAGAACGTGGCGGGGCTGTATAACGATCCGTGTTATCCACCGGTCGAACGACGTAAAATGAAAACCGTTTCAGAGGCGAAACCATCAATTTTCTCCGGTCGCAATTAACGAGTAACTAGCGAGAAACGCGTTTGCGGCGCGAATAAGTAAAGAGGCGGGCGCTGGATCGGCGTGACCGGTTACCGGTTCAGTAGTTCCAGGGTTCCTTGCAGTACGCGACAAAATGATAGCACAACATATGATTTTTAGCGTTTCTCGAATCTAACGTACCGTATACAAATTTTGTAGATGCAGTTTTGTATGCAGTATTTCTTTCTTAACACTTAGCCAACCGAATGGGGAGATCTCCCATTTTTTCCACAACAAGAGCGCCGCGATTGATTCTATTCACTTTTGTCATTAGTTATTCTCGAATTCTAGCGTTGTACACTCGTCAAATGCATTTTCTACTTTTCCAAAGTACAATTTTTAATAAATTTTTAATACGCGATGGACAGTGTTCGGTTGAGTGTGGTACCGTGCGGTTAGCTAAATGTTAATAGAGTCCCGATCAGTGAAGCGTTAATAATACAGACAAAGATTAACCACAGATTATATTTTTTACGGAAAATTTAACCTTTTTATGTGAAAACTAGGTGCGACAAAATGATAGAAAAAAAAAGATCAATGAGACTTCGTTGTTTGAGATAGCACAGATTTCTTATACATTCTCACATGTTGAATTTAAATACCAAAATTAGCCTGCCGCATTAAATTTAGAAGATACAGTAGCGGACAAAAGTTTAAGACGACGAGACAATGCAAAACATAGTTTTACAGTATGCAAATATTGTTCATACACTTATTTTTATCGTCATTATGGTAGAACACTATATACTGATTAGCATAGAATACGAATTATATTTATCATACTAATTCTTATTAATTAATTAATTTGTTTTCTTTAACTCTCTGGTCTTAAACTTTTGTGCGCTACTGTAAATGGATCGAAAGTACAGGTGTTAACACAAAGAAATTCCACCCTCCTGTGGAATTCTACGAATCATCGAACCCTTATCTCCCTCCCCCAATCTTCGCACCCCTGACCAACAAACGTTATCGTAACATCCGAAAGACACAACGCGAGAAAACTCGATGCTACCAGCCTGTGTTCGCTTAGCTAACCAGTTGTTCCTTTTCTGTTTTCAGGTAAGTGGTTCGTCCAGAGGCCTTACTCTCAACCCTTTCCAAGGCGGTCGTGCCGGCGCTGCGTGCTATCACGATATCCTGGGAACCACCCTCTCACTGTCGGCTCTCTCACCCTCTGGCCGCCCTTTTTCCAACGTCTATATTCCCCCCTTCGACTTCTTCCTTCGCCCTTCCCACCCCCTGGCCCTTCTCACTTATCCGACCGCCCGTTCAACCTGCAACCCCTTCGAAAGTCTGGCTATAGTCGACTGGTAAGTTTACCTTTCAATTAATCGACCGCCATACCGAGGCCAGGCTAACTGCCAACTATTCGGCCATTATCCACTAGAACAGTAATTGGGATTGGAACCAGGTAGGCCTTAGGCCGCGTACACATAGCGAATGAGGTGGGTAAGTTGGGATCGCACGCGATATTATTCCGTTTACGTTGCGTTGATTCAGAATTAATTTTTTTTTTTTTTTGGAAAGTGTCGAATTGAAAATTGTGGGATCCCTATTTTTCTTTAGAATTGTAATTGTAAGATACTCATATAATGACACCTTAACCTAAGGAGGCTCTCAGTCATCAGATGATAATTTCGCAAATTTTGAAATCCAAGGTGTTAACATGAGTAAATTTTAATATATTTCTTAACTAAATCAAATGAAGTACGAACAAATCTGAATAAATAATCTGGCGCTTGAAAATGCTTGGAATTAGTATTATTGGACGACTATGAGTCACTTATAAGGTGCAAACGGTTAATGCGTACTGTGCAGTGTTCAGGAGTTGGCCCCTGGAAAATGTGAGGGTTTATGTGGCTAGGAGGCCAACTTCTAAGCATTGCACAGTACACGTGACTACATTTCACTATAGAGGGCTTTTAATCTATGCACTATATATTTTTAGGTTAGGTTATATAAGTAGTTAGCTCTTTATTTCCTCCTTCTATTCTATTCTTTCTTTAGTCTTCATCTTCATTGTTATATCTTATCTGAGGTGTCCTTATAATAAAGACAATTTATTCAAATCCCTTCGAATTGACTATACTTAGCCTAGTTATATGTATAAAGATCAAAAGATCGGAGGAATAAAAATCGCTTAAAAAACAATACTTCAAAAACAAAGAGTGGACATTTTTTAGTTTAGACGGAGACTTCCCATAATTCATTAAGGGTAATATTGTTGAGTCTGACTAAAGCTGTTTACAAAGAAATCATTATAGGACTCTAATGTGTGTTAATAATTATTAGGCATAACGGTTGACGTGTTGCGTGTATGAGTGTGTGAGGATCGGTTTGACTCGGTGCCTCAGCCCAGGTAATAATTAGAAGAATTAGGCATTATAGTTAGAGAAGTCATAGAGAGTAGTCGTGTACTAAGTTAAAGTTTAGGACAAAGATCCTGTCTGTGTGTGTATGTGTGTGTGTGAAATTATAGTGAACTATATATATTTCAATTACCTTACATTATTGCTCAGAACTGTAAGGGACAGACATCTATAATTATAAAATCAATATAGTCATAATTAAATATTAAGTTGTACTTTAAATTAATAGATAAGATTTTCAAAATTAAATTTCATTTCCTAACAATAATTTTTGCACAGTTATGGAATTTTTGCACAGGCGCATATATGTATCCTTCTACTTTTGACCCTCCAAAATTGATTGCCTAGTTTCACTGTACTATGCATAGTGTGCTTCCCCATCTCGGGGCTTAATTTTTACAGCGGAAAATGGAAAAGCGGCAACAACAATGCCAGGGTTAACGAGGTTAATGAGTATCGCGTAACGTTTCGCGATTATGGCAGCCAGCTCGGCCGGTTTTTAGTTGAAATTAATTAAAGGGGTTGTGAAACGTTATCGGGTTCCGTGGATAAGAATTCTGGTTCACGTGAACACGTGGCGAACATCCGGCCAAGAAGTATTAATTATTTCGTCGTTTAATATTTCACGATAACGATGCCATTCCCGTGCGCGCTTCGCAGCTAGTTTTAATCTCAAAGAACTTCGAGAAAAATTAATGGAGCGACCGGGTACACTCGTTCGGAGTTGTCTCACGTACCGCTGCGTTGATTAGGATGCATTGTGCAGGTGGAACGAGGGTGTTTTTAATCAGGCACCTCTGTTTCTAACACCTGTGCTCCTTCTATTTTGCAAGGAATAATTGTACACGCAATTCGTCATACTTTTTGAAGCTGTTGTGCCCTCGTTCATACTTGATTACTATTAAGCGAGACATTGCTTAGAATGTTCATTTTACTGTCAGTTTTTATTATTGCTGATGAGTTGCAAGTGAAGTAAAACAAATGAAGTATTCTGGAATAAGCTTTGACTACATTTTTATTATAATTTTCAAAAATTACTGCGATTAAATAAATTATTCTATTTTGATATGTATAACCTGAAATGAAATTGGTTGTTGCCTATTTAAAATCATATTTTATTCAAATCTAATTATATGAAACATTTTGTTGTATTTGAAAATTGCTAATGTAATTTTCGGCAATGAAGTGAACCAAGTAAAGTATCCTGAAATAAGCTTCCACAGCAATTTATTTCAAAAATTAATGGGAGTAAATAAATTATTCTATTTTGATACGTATAGCCTAAAATGAAATTGGTTGTTACCTATTTATTACTTAAAATCATATTTTATTCAAAGCTAATTATATGAAACACTTTGTACTTGAAAATTGCTAATGTAACATTCAGCAACCTTTGCGAACCTCATTTAATAAAACTTTACGAAATATGAAAATGTTTATAGATTATTAATGATTACAGTGTAGTTGTTTAAGTGTCGAAAGGTTACAAAAATAAAATTAATTCCCATGTTGAAAGATTGTTAACCTTTGCACGTTAACTTGCCACCTAGCGAAACGCTTAATGAAAGCCTTATTTCATAGAGAAAATAAAATTTCGCGTTAATTAGGACCGGGTCAATTATGCTTGCAATTACCAGCCACTTGAGCGGACTTCTCCAGCTGTTCTCCTCGCCAAAGAAAATTTACTACCACTCACAATGTAGTAATCGATAACAAGGAACCTCATAATTAAAAAGCCTGATCTAGGAACCTGAATTCCCTCCTATTTTCCATAACATCATGATGAATAAATAAACAACCATTAACAACTATGTGATAGAATAAATCCTTAAAGAGAAGCAAGGAACCTCATAATTAAAAAGCCTGATCTAGGAACCTGAATTCCCTCCTATTTTCCATAACATCATGATGAATAAATAAACAACCATTAACAACTATGTGATAGAATAAATCCTTAAAGAGATAAAAGCACAAAGGCAAAGAAAAAGCAACTAATCACTGCTGAAACTAGCCAGCCATCCTAGTGCTAACACTCGTTTAGGTCTGAGGAAGATAAAAGGACAAAAGAAGAAAGGTACTTCTGGGGCATTCTTCTTCCCCAGAAGAATGAGTCATTAATCTTCCTCTGATTTCTTCGACATTTCTAAGTGAAGCTCCTTCCACGTTTCTTTCGGTCCACGCACAATCCTTGATTCACCTTCGTCTGAGACGTCCCTGTCGTTCATCAGAAGGGAGGGATGAACGGGGTGAAAAACGGTCGAAATAAAATCGACCCCCCACCCCTCAGAACAGGAAGGGGTGGGAGAAGTCTGGCAGGCTTCATTATTATCATAATCTTATTCAGTAACGAAAATCAGTCGCGTGTCCCGCGGACCCGGTCTAGAGCGGGGGACACAATGGGGATCGTTCGTCCATTGTGCGTCTACCCCCTTCGTTCTTTAGCGTTCTTCTCAGCCCTCGGCCTGTCCGCCCATTATTCGTGGCCAGGCAGCGTCAAATTATTTTATCAGCGCCTCTGCCGGCACCGATAACCGCCGAAGGATCGATCTCTTCAGCTTCGCTCGACCGAGCACGTGTACCGCATTGTCCTCGAGAGAGTATCGCCCGATACTTTCTCTTCGTGGTGTTTTATTCCCGAAGTTCAGTCGTGTTGATCGCTTTTCACGCGTTCTCGCCCGGAACGATCCTTTTCTTTGCGACTTCTCGTGTAATCGCGATCAGGGTTTGCTGAAACTTCGATTCGTTGCTCAGAGGCTACTGTAGGGAAATTTGTTATAGAAAGTATATTGTGGAGAAGTTTATTATAGAGAATACATTTGGTTACAAGGTAGGACACCCGAACGTGCACAATCCCGCTTCCTACACTACCCCATTACAAATTTACCCCGTTCTTTAGTATAATGCAAAACCATTTTACTGTGGAGATATGTATCCATCGAATATACCATGTGACCCTATAAAATTGAAAATGCAGCCATGTGTTTCTAAGTTAAAGCTGTACCTTTTTCTATAGATTAAGGAGACTAGCCTTATAGGAGAATGTAATGACTTATCGCTTATGGGAATTGTTTTTCATGTATGAGCATATGGCGTGAAGTGTGATTGAAACAGTGTGGCTCTGAGAAAATGCGTAGAGTGTTTCTAATTGTAAAGCATGAGAGGACGAGCACTTGAGTTGACGCAAAATTGAGGAATTTTGGGTGAACGTGACTAAATGCATTAAGTGTTAAGCGAGGGCTAGAATGAAGGAGAATAGGTATGGAAAAGAATAGTAGAGTGTCAGGAAAGTGCTTATATGGGACGCTTATTAGAGGTTCTAAGAGTGTCATAAGCAATAGAGTTTGTATTTGAAGAATTTTCTTTTAATAAACAGCATTTTATAGTTATTAGGATTGACCAACCAAAAGGATGCAAGTCTAACTGGTGACAGATCCTACAAGTCCACCTTTTCTACCACACTTACAAAAATATAGTATACGTATTTTCATAAATCGTCGAAATGATAATATCGAAGAATATATTAATGTGTGACAAAAATTGTTGAGTAATAGTATCTTTCTCGCGCATGTCTCCATAGCCAGTTTTTCGTCGATACACAGTACATACTACGTTGGAGCCAATATTAGGAACAACGTCGATGAGGAAGCTTTTTAACGACGAGACCTGATATTCTTGTCAGTGACGTAAATGGATCCATAGGATCCCTAGGCGAATTTCACGAGTAAAATGTAAATATGATCGGGAAAGACGACGCCAGCTGGAAAAGCTAGAGAAAAGATCGACTTTGCTCGAGGCTGTACGACGTCAGTTCCCCTTTGCATCCTCTCTAGCTCCGACGTGCACCACACGTTCGTTTTGCTATCCCGTTTCGACCTTTCCCTGGCCTTGGCAATTCCTTCTCTCGTCCCGTGGATTCTGCCTTAGCAGTCTGCCTGGAGCATTTACCGCCACTTGATTTCAACCCGATTTGCCCTCCCCATCCCCTCACAGAGCCTTCCGGATATTTGCTTGGGTGGCTTGCTCAAATTTCTCCTCCGATCACCTGCAGAAGTTCACCTTTTTTTGGAAGCATAACGGACGATTTCAAACTTGTTTTCTTCTATTCCAAAGTTAATTTGCTCTTTCCCGGTTCCTTCCTGAGAATCTCTCTGTTATCATAATTATCCACCTTGATCTAAATTACACTCTTTATTTTCTGTTATCCACACTTCAGTTCATTATATACTCTTTTCAAAACTCTGCTCTATCACGATCGATAATACGATGGATTGGAAATTGAGAGCCTCGTGAATATTCTTCTCCCATTCCTCCTGATGTGTACCACGGGTGTGATACATCGAAGGAAAGTGGTCTGTGGAAATCCTTAGCTGAGAATCCTTCCTCTAACTTCTCTGGCCGCCGCCGTCAGTCAGCCATCGCAACAGAGGGACGGACAGGTGGGTGGACGTCGGTATAACCAGGCGTGAAGGGAGATTCTTGTAGCTTAACGTATCCGCGTAATCCTTTCATCCCTTTTCCCATTGCCGTTGGCCCACCGGACATTTTCCTCGGAAACTGCACACGTCTCCGAAAGGTGGATAGTTTTGAAGCTGAAGCTGTTGCCCGATTCAGCTGACCCATTTCTTTTCCCTCCGCTTGGTAATACACTGAATCGAGTCGGGCTGAAATTAAGTTAATGTAGGAATCCGATCGAGTGGGTACGATTCTGGGAAAATTTGAAGAGTGCTTAAGTTGAGGGACAGCCGTGTGAACGTACAATATTTGGACTAGAGTGTTCCTGAGGCGCGAAAGATGTGCAGATGAGACAACGTCGAGTGAGAAAGGTTGAAAATTAGAAAGAAAGGAAGAATATATGACGGAAGAAATGCGAGTGCGAGGCAGAAAGAATGTGATTGTGAAAGAAGCAAGAACATTGAAGTTGTGTTAAGTCGAAAAATTGTTTATACAGGATGTTCGGACGAAACTCGGAGAAAATTGAAGGGGTGACTCTATGCAACATTCTAAGACGAAAATCAAGAGTAACAATATTGCGTTTGACGCTTTGTTTATTAGTTATGAGCAATTAAAGAACAGGCTGTGTAACATTTGCCTGCTCTCAGGCGTAAAACAGCCCGTTCTTTAATTGCTCATAACTAATAAACAAAGTGTCAAACGCAATATTGTTACTCTTGATTTTCGTCTTAGAATGTTGCATAGAGTCACCCCTTCAATTTTCTCCAAACTTTGTCCGAACACCCTGCATACTATTAAACTGTTTTAAATATATATATTATCTAAGAACTTCACCTTGTTTCGCTTACATCTGAACCCTGCTACCATCTCTCGCTAACTAAAAGTAAGAAATTCCTATACTAATGAAGCGACGATTAAACGCGAGACATTTCGAAACGCGATGGTCGCTGCAGCGTTTCCTGTTCGTCAATTTTACGCGCGCGCGCTATCACGACAATCGCTGGCCCGTACCTTCGATCGGTTCATTATTAACGGCACACAGCCGCATTTATCTTTCACGCGGGATTTAAAAACTGTTGACACTGTGCTCGAACGCACCGCGCGTTAACATTTCACACGCGCATATTGCGCTGAATAATGCAACGGCCGCGTCTCGAGCACCAACCGCCGATTCATAGCCGGCTGCCGGCCTGGTTTCCGCTGCTTTTTGTGCTCGTCCGCCTGTAACGCTTTTTTTCGCCCTGCTCCTCTTCTGTCCCGTTCGCGGAAGATAGCGTCTCTTTGAAATTATTTTTTTTTTTCGGAGTTTTAAGGTCAGCAGGAATTTTCTTAACGTAGCTGGCGACTCTCACAACATATTTGAAACCATCACGAATAACTTGTTAATCGTTTGGTATGGAAAAACAAATACTTCAAATCGGAATAATAATATGTGCCTATTTAATATCTGAGTCTGACTAATAAACAGGCTAACTAAAGTCTGAAAATTTACAAAACTACCATTTGGTGACTAACAGTCACCTCTCGAGTGCAAAGAGTTAAATACCCGAAAGATTAAAGGATGATAAAGTAAGTGGACGAGTTCATAAAAGTTGATCGACGAAATTGATTATGAAGATCGAATTTCACAGATTCCCTCTAAACACAGTACAAATGATTCGATCACGGGGTTAAAAATGTAGACATGCATTCAGTGGGGACAGTGAAATATTCAGCAGGAATCGAGAGAATCAATCTCAGTCAGCGTAATTGAAAAAGCAGGTGTACCTGTGCATTGTAAATAAAATGGATATGAACGTTGCAGATAAATATACAATGTGTACATTTTCGAATAAACGATAGCTGTGATCAATTAATTCTGGATATTCCCAGTTCCGCCGTGCTGATTGAATCTTAACGTCCGCCCGTCTAATTGCGTTTCACTTCCGCCCTGTTCGACATCACTAGTTTTTCATGATTGAAACAGTTTGGTTTATTTGATACGTTCAATTTTTCACCAGATGAAAATCGACTTTTACCAGTTTCCATCACTCCACTGTTTCCGCGCGAAGCTGAGTTTAATATTATGAAAGGTAATATCGCCTAGGACTCGAGAACCGAGGTGCAATTTCTTCCTCGATTTCTCTTGAGCTTCAATTATTTCGCCAAATGAACTTCTATTACGAAGTCTTGAAACAACGAGGAATAAATTTCCTTCTTTCGTACAGGATTGATCAAAGGATCACGCGAACGATGGATATATCAAAGATACCAAGGGTTCTGCGTTAAGATGTTGGAATGTGGTGTATTAGAAATGGGGTTTTATATTGCTTAAATAAAATACACTGTTATTTAAAATATTTGTAATTATAAGAAAATTCTACTTTACTTAATTTAGTACAGTGCAGATAATAGGGCTCAGGTGTGAATAAAATAAAAGTGAAGTGATTAGAATATTAATAAACGTATATTTAAACCAACTTAACAGTAACAATTTAAATGACTTTATAACTTAGCAACTACTACGTTCAGAATAACACTCTTTCTACTATAGATTTTCCTCGTTTCGCTTTCCTTCGCCTAAGCTCAGCTTACTTCCCAGTCACGAGTGTTCTATAGTGTACAACCTTCTTCCGGTGCCAGTTCATTAATGGACAGCGTTACTCGATTCAGATATATCCGTGGGAAGTTGCTACAACTGTGGAAGCTATTAAGGTCACTTGAAACGGAAGAATTTTCTTCTGCCTTTGTTTCAGCAGCAAAGGGACAAAACTGGCAGAAAATTGCTTGTATCATAGCCACTGCTCCCTTGCTGGTCGTTGCTCGTAAACAAGCTTCTCCAACAGGAACGAGCCAGACCTTTTTTTTGTGGAAATAAAAATATTCTTTTCGGTTGGTGAAACAGTGTATCAAGTCGGTGTAACATTATGCTCTTCGCTCTTAGTATGATACAGATTTATAATATTCCGCTTTGGATGGAAATGAATTATTTTTAAGCAATTTGATAGTTAACTTCTTTTTAAATAAAATGCATGTAGTATCTAATAAGATGATATTATAATAATATTAATAAGTTAATAATAATATTAAACGACATATATGGAAGTTTGTAAAGTATTCACGGAAATCCACATTTCTGACTGAATTCATTACATCAGTATAAAAATTGTTCAGGTCACCATTCCTTGGAATAATATAAAACAAACATTAATAAGTTGGTAATAATATTAAACGACATAAATGGAAGTCTGTAAAGTATTCAAGGAAATCCATATTTCTGACTGAATTCATTATATCAGTATAAAAATTCCCTGAAGTAAGACAAAATAATGCATTATTCAAATAATGACCCCTAAAATATTCTATTAAAATTTTTAGTTCAATTCCTCCTTTTTTCAATATCTGATAAAATATGCAAACAAGTCATTTCTGCGTTCGTCTTTTTACGACAAAGTACGATGCAAAAAAAGGGAAGAGAATTAATTAAGATGAAATGATTCGAGGAAACATCAACCTTCTTAGATCGTGGCAATCTTATATCCCATACTTCCTCCTACACCTGTCACTTTTATCGCGTAGGAACTGCAAAGCCACAAGAAACGTACGTACTGGTGTGACTGGTTGCAGGCGAATTTAATCAACGTTTATCAAGGAAGTGCCTCGATCTGGAGGTGAAAATCGAATGTTGATGCGTTTGCGGTATCGGGTCTGCGAAACCCTGCTGCTTCCCTCCGCCATAGACAATGCAAACGTTCTATCCACGCAAGTCACTCGATTCCGGCTGAAGCCGGGAGCCCGTAAATGTCTTCATTAAGGCGTCACCTTGCAATTAAGTTGTCTGGCCTGTAATTAAGATAAGCGTTGATGCCCTAGATGTTTGCTGAACGTTATTAAGTTCGGGAAAGAGTCCATCAACGGGACGCCATACTTTGCGCCTCATAAATTTATTCAGGGACGCGGGACGTAGTCATCGCGACGAAGGTTTGCATAATGCGACAGCTTACCCTGAAAATAAAACGGACGCGCGACTGCTTACCCTTGGGGATAATTAAATTGAACGACATTAGTCATCTGTGACGGTCGAAACTCGTTCAGGATAATCAGATTCCTAAAATTCATAACTCACCTGAGGTTTTCTTCGCTTGACATTAAGAATGAAAGCTTGTGGATCAACAGTTATTGTAAATGGGGTTTTGTATTGCTTAAATAAAATAGATTCTTATTTGAAATATCATAATATTTTATTATGTAGTACTAGGAAGGCCAACTGTGACTGAACCTTGCGAGCTTTGTCATGAGACTAGCAAAACACGAAAATTCCTACAACCCCGTTTGAGTCCTTCAACCCCTTTGTTCTAATTCTTAACGTTTTCGAACTTTCTTAAATTCCAGAAGAATTCAAGGTACTGACGATCGATTCATTTTTCCTTGATACATCGCAGTCCTTACAATATCACTTTTGGAATGGCACACTCATCTTTGGAACTATTAAATGTCCCAATGAAGTGAGATTCAGAATACACTAGCAAACTGCAATGGTCGGAATTCCTACAACTCCGTCCGGGTTCTTCAACCCTTTTGTTCTAATTCTTAACGTTTTCGAACTTTCTAAAATGCCAGATCTGACTTGGGTTCTTGGAAAAACAAAAAAATATCATATTTTATATTCACAGAACAATATTTACATCCTATCTACTGGAAGTTTCCTTTTATACAATGTTTTAATTACTATTTTACTTAGAACGTAGATCACTCGTCATTTAGGGTATGATTTTAATATTTTTTCTCTAAATTTTGCCAAACTCTACCTGTCTCCATGCTCCCTTTCAATCAATTCCCAAAGAAGTGGCTCACTTCTTCATCCTGCGATGCAGGATGCAGAGCTACACACAACAGGAGGACCTGTTCTGCAAGTTATCGGTGCACCGGAAGTCGGCATTAACGGGGGTGCCCCGCGGTGCCATCGAATTAGTATCATTATTTATATCCAGAACCCAACCGCCTCGCGGCATTATCACTGACGTTCTTCCTTCGATTCGGTTATCATTACGCCATCATTAGCTCACTCTTGCTGTTTGTCACGCGAAAGCACTTATTACATCTACATGGTAGGTGCATCGTCCTATGAATTACCCTGGATCTTATTTGTGACTGAGATTGATCCGCCGACTATTTATTAGAGCTGTACCAGAGTTAGGTAGTTTAGCCCTTATCTCGATTATTCAAAAAATACCACATATTTATCTTGAGGAATTTAAAAAGGTTAAACAGAATAGTAGATGCTTTTTACAACAATTAACTGGTAATTAGTATTGTAGTCATTTTATTACATGGACAATCTTTTGATAAATGTTTGTAAAGAAGGATGTCATAGATATATAATTAGAAAGTTGGAGTCGGTAGAAGACAATTTTCTTTAGTTATACTTGTGGCTGTTGGAAATTGAAGGAATGTGAAGGAAATGGAAAGGAAAGGGGAGGAAGGATCATCAAGGAAGCCGTTTATACAGGGTGTTCGGACGAAGCCAGGAGAAAATTGAAGGAGTGACTCTGTGCAACATTCTAAGACGAAAATAAAGAATAAAAAAATTTCGTTTGACGCTTTGTTTATTAGTTATGAGCAATTAAAGAACGGGCTGTTTTACGCCTGAGAGCAGGCAAATGTTACACAGCCCGTTCTTTAATTGCTTATAACTAATAAACAAAGCGTCATACGAAATTTTTTTACTCTTGATTTTCGTCTTAGAATGTTGCATGGAGTCACCCCTTCAATTTTCTCTCAGCTTCGTTCGAACACCCTGTATAATCTCTCGATCCACGCGAATTAAAAAAAGGAACATGATTCTCACCTGTATTTCATTTCTTCTATTGTTTTACTTTATAATAAACGATGGTGGACATCAAGTGAAGACAAAATTAATTTACCCTCAAAATACGTATAATTCAACACGTGTATCTCAGTAAGCTTTCACAACGATGATACCTATCAAAATGCTGCGTGTAGGGTGGTTGCAGCCTAAAAGGGGCCAGAGTCCATGGCTAGCTGAGCGGGACACCATCGCGTCACGCAGCTCGCGTTGGTCGATTCGCGGTTCGAACGAAATCGGATGATGTATCGTGGCTACTTTATCAACTACAGCCCGGAGGTGCATCGAAAGTTTGCGTTGACGGCACAATGTAACCGGTGGCCGCGGTCAAAGAGTTATTACACCATTATACCGAACAAGTTCATTGCCTATTTGTCATTAGCATTGGCAAAATATTGCCTTATGAATATACCATTAACGTTCCCGGTGCCCCCGTAATAAATGCGTAAATTGAATCGATTATCGCTAGAGATTCATCCGGTTGCCGGCTGGACGGGTAAATGATGGCTCCGACTTGAAGCGCGACTGATTCCAGAGGGGCGAGACGCGTGCAGCGAGGACGAACAGCGCTGCCAAACGTGCGAAACGGAGACGCGTACCGCGGATAATCGTGTAACAGGGGCAAGAGGAACACGTGACGAACCGAAGGAGGGACAGAGCGCGAGCGGCCATCTGCAATTTAGATTTCAACCCCTTATGCTCGAGCCATACCCACCTCCATCGTGCGTTTGACCTCCTCCGGCGAGAATTTCAAATTAAATGAATACAGATACGCGGAACTGATACGTTTCGAGCTGCTCGCCTTGGTTCTACGCCGGTGTGTATGCACTTAGGTGATCCAATTTAAGGGAAATCCTTGGGTCGTAATTTCGGTAGAGCTTGACAATGGCGATTAATATAAGCACGGAGGATTACGCGATGTTTTATTAGACGAAATACGTGTAATATCGTTCACGGTGAATAGTACACGGCTTGTTATGCGACGAGTTAAGTCCCAGCTATGACAACGAGGAAGTTCATTTGCTTAAATTACATATGCAATACTAGCAGTTGCCCTCGTTTTTCTTTGTAGTGCCTATTTCAAAATCGGCGAATTTTCCAACAAACTTTCATACCTTGTTTTACCTTCTTGGGGGCAGTTTAAACAACTAAATAAAATATGTGTTTGGCATTTGTAATTAACGCGTTTAAACGCTTTGGCTGAGCTCAGTCGCATGTTTGACAGGCTCGCATAGTAATTCGTTCATGCATTAGCCACGGCGAGCGCTGCTGCAGCTAGGTCCCGTTTTTCTCATGGCTTTTTTAAAAGCTACCCGGAACGAAAAGAGACGTTTATTATTTATGCGAGGGTGACCCGACGGTTCGGGAGAGAGTTAATGTTTCTGCCAGTCGATTAATCCTTCGTTTGAAAATTATAAGAGGTCCCACGGCCGTGACGACCCGTGAAGAATCGAGGGGTGCATATTTGAGAGGGACGTTCGACGTCGGCCACTAACCACCGATTTTTTATTCACCTCGAACCTTCACGGTT
Organism: Tetrapedia diversipes; assembly: GCA_033822845.1. Taxonomy (NCBI): domain Eukaryota; kingdom Metazoa; phylum Arthropoda; class Insecta; order Hymenoptera; family Apidae; genus Tetrapedia; species Tetrapedia diversipes. The sequence goes on from JAOPTO010002148.1 coordinate 96,688, forward strand.
CCTTACACGCCCCTTGGGCATTCCACGTCGATCGAACCTCCTTTTTTTACGGACGTTTTATCTTATCTCAATTCATGGAAGAAGCATCTGGTTTGGGTACATCATGATGACATGAAACCGAGTTTCTTGATAGATTTGGAAATTACGTGTGAACAGCGATATAGATCACTTTAAGATAAACGACGGGTTGATTACTTTTAATCTGTAACTAGTAAGAAAGGGTTTGTCTGACCACATTGATTTTTAATTTCACATAAAAAAATATGGATCTAAAAAATATGGTTTTCTTTAAATGTAATAATAGTAAGTATGTGGTGACCTTCCTGCCCTCACCACTAGGTGGCATCAACCGACTACCTTTCCCCTCAAGTGCTCGAGTCCGTAACGGCTTTTATATATAGGGTGTTCGGACGAAACTGGGAGAAAATTGAAGGGGTAACTCTGTGCAATATTCTAAGACGAAAATCAAGAGTAAAAAAATTTCATTTGACGCTTTGTTTATTAGTTATGAGCAATTAAAGATCGGGCTGTGTAACATTTGCCTGCTCTTAGGCGTAAAACAACCCGTTCTTTAATCGCTCACAACTAATAAACAAAGCGTCAAATGAAATTTTTTTACTCTTGATTTTCGTCTTAAAATGCTTCAGAGTGTCGAACTTCATGAGTAAAATTTACAATAATAATTATTGATGGAGCGATACAGATATATCCAAATTTATTTCCCTCTCAGTTCTGCAACTTCAAATTCTGTTTGTTGTATACCTTATTTCTTGGTGTATGTATATTGGAAATAGATATCTAAGAAATGTTTGTAAATGTAGCGTTGATAATGTTCCGTATAATGAGACGGAAACTGCTCCCTATGGTTCGCGAACCACTTTCGATTTCTGCAGTGTACGGACGCCAGGGAAGCCCCGGAGAACGGAGATCAAATCGAGAGGACGATCGTGCGAATCGCAGCACGTGCCAGGCTCGTTTCGAATTTCCATAGACCTCGCTGATAGAGAGGTCTTGCTGCGGGACCAGGCTCTTCAGTGCCGTGAAAACGCTCTCATAAAAATGTCCGGATTAAAGCGACTGGTCACGTGCGAGCCGGGTAACGAGAATGGAAATATCAGGTGAAAGTATTTTTCCTGCGAACTGCTGGGCACAATGATCAAAACGAGCTACTCTGTTCGTAGCCCTGAACATTTTTCCTGTTAAAGCATGCCTTTTTAAAATTCTCTAATGGAAACTAGCAGGGATTGATGATCCAAACACTACATATGATTTTTATATTTATGAAATATTCCTTCTGGTCTAGATAGGGGTGCATCAAAAATTATTTGAATGAAAAGTCACCTATTGCAGTAGTTATTGAAAAAAAGAATATAGGTCAACTATTATTGGTAACATTTGTGTACCTTATATTTTTAATAGCTACTCTATTCAAAGTGAAGCTACTGCCCTAAAGTTAGCCTACAATATTGGTATGACTGTGCTGATGTAGGTTTGATACTGTACTGTTAAGTAGGTTGCACTTTTAACAGTGATTACATGTCCATAAAAGTAAAGTTAAACCCTTTTACCATTTTTCATGAAATTTTGTACGGAGTACAGGCAACAATTCGCATCAGATAGCAATCTCGACATCGCTGATAGGATTAAAGGGAGAAAAGGTGGAAAAGTTGAAGCGAGAAAGGACATATGCAGGCATACAGATGAGACGTATACGTAGAGGTGTTCCAGCAGTGGAAAGGGACCCGATAAGGTCCCCGGAAGGTAATCCAAGTTCAGAGGTATTTCTCTTATCTGTTGGAAGCCAGTGTAAGGGTGAAGGAACCAGCCACGGCTGGCAAGAATGGGAAGGGGTAAGGCGGGGTGTGCTCTGGGTATCGAGTAAATTTAAATTTTAAATAGCGATGTTTACTAGCAACAGGGGAGTGGGACATCCGATTTACCAGTCAACAGATTAGCTTTTCCTTGAGCCTGTTCTGCAACTTTTACTATCCTCCTGTCCGCAGGACAATAGGAATCTTGATAAAAGGGGGTCTTGTACTTTTAAAGTGGCCGCGAAGAAAAAATTTCGCGTGATTTAGACACGCCAAAAAATTTCCATTTAAATTAATTTCAGGTGTTTACTTATCATTGGTCTGTTCACGTGAAAGTGCTGTTCAATTATAGAAAATTCACGTACTTGGATTTAATTAACCCTGTACGTAAATATCAAAATATATGCAATATATTTAAAACGAAATACATCTCGTTGCTATACGTAATTCTTATACTATTTCAGTGGTTATTATTAGTATTTAGGTTATTAAGATTTATTACTATATTTGTTAGTATTTAAGGTTATTGAATTTTTTGATGGTTTAAAATTTTGTTTAGCTTCAATCGTTTAATTCTACGTGCAAAATATAAAATATTGGTCGTTGTAGTTTAAGTAACGTGTCTAGTGTAGACATCGTTAAAAGTTTAGAAACGGGGTAACTCTTTTTTAACATCGACATATAGAAGTCTCTTCTTATTAACATATGCAATGAAGCCATTTATTCTTACAGTTAACATTCTTTCTCAAATTTAAAATAATAAAATTACATTAGTATAGGAATGGAAAGCATATATCTAAAAATAGTTTAACAAAGAATAATCTCAATTGGTCTCCTTCGATTTTAACCTATTAAGGACCAAATATTTTTTTTCCAAATTTTTTACAGAAATAGCTTTATTTAATAATCAAAATGGAGTAAAATATATAAACAATATAAAAAATATAAAAAGTCGTCATTTGACAACCATAGACGCTAATTGGTTAATATTCTCTTGCAAAATAGGTTTCTCATAACACTTGAGAGACAATGAATGTTGTAACGCTATTTTTGTTTCGTCAAACACATCTTATCCATCACTCACGCACTCACTCACACACACATACACATAGCCAAAGATAAAGGTGTTGTTTTATAATATCTTGTAGGTAGTTTTATAACTTGTAGGCTACTATGACTTACCATTACATAGCATTACTCCAAATTTTCACTATAGTGGGCTTTATGATCCGTTCCAAACAGCGTTTCAGTAGTCGAAGCAAATGTCAAAGGCGGATAGGGAACGAGGAAAAGCATTAATCCGACCCTGCTTCAGCTCCCTTTCGTGATGGGAATCCACGAGGAGGATCACGTAATCGATATCGATGGACGGTGGGTGGCTTGACCACGGGTTAGAAAACCAACAAAGCGAGATATTGTGTTGGTTTCCGGGTGCCAAGATTCGCCGCACGTATTTCCTTCGACGAATCCGCCCATCCTCCATGCTGCTCTGCATGTTGTCGTGACGTTGTTGTTGTTGTTGTTGTTATTGTTGTCGTTCTCGTGTAAACGCATCCTTTTGTGTGCTCGCATATCCGTTGGTGCCCCTCCCCATAATCAAACCGCACGCGTGTATCCAAAGGGGTGGTTAGCGTGGGGTGAACAGGGTTAGCGCAGAGCGCATCCACAAATAGAGACGAGATGAAGCATACTGCGAGTAGATTGAGATTTGCTTGAACGGTTCCAAAGAGACGAATAAGTTTATGATCAAGTCCGCGACTAAATGGGTTAAAAAAGAAGAAATAAGGATAATTCTTCTTTTTAAGAATTTACTAAATTATATTTCTAAAGGAAGGTATATCCTATGATAGCCTATGATTTATAGTGTTTCTCAAGTAATTTCAAAGCGGTATAGTATTTGGACAAAAGAACATTGTACAATTAAAATTAAAATTTGACTTTATAGGAAAAGATTAGTACTATACGGTGCTGTTTACAAAAATATTGGGCAAATGTTACCATCTATGGAATATCAACATAAATAAAATGAAATGAAAATCTGTACTTTCTATTCATTTATCTTGTTTTTCTTGAACAAGTGCATTTAGACAGCTCTGTCATCAGAAATTTAAATACCTTGTTTAACACTAGATTTACGGACGTTTCTTGCATATCTTATTTGTGTATACATCGTACTGAATTTTAAATTGCAGAGCTGAGAGGGAAATAAATTGGGGTGTATTTGAATCACTCTATTAATAAAAATTAATAAAAATTGCTAAAAATAATAGTAATCCGAAATCCGTCAAATCGACGGGTCCCGTAAACCTAGTGTTAAAAACCCCATGCATTACGGCCATGCATGAGAATTTAAATCGTAAGGGACAAAGGGTTAATTTAGGATCAATTATTTACTGAATTACTATGGTCAATTATTTACTGGTCAATTATTTCCATTACGTCCCTACACACATATTAGCTGCTTGTCAGATCATTCGGTATCATTATTCGCTATCGAATTTCTACAATTTGTTAATTATTAAATTCGCAGATCCATGTGTACGTACAGGTATCTCTCGCTGTTGCTACGATAATGAGACACGTTCGATTGCGGACGTGTTCCGACCTATTTTTCTTTTTTTACAAGAGCCCATCGTGTCGGTGAATTGGAGCGTGCTTTAATTTCTGAAGTAGTTTATTCATTTTATATTACGAATCTCAACGTCGAACGAAAAAAAAAAAAAAATTGGAACAAAGATGACATACAGGTGCAACGTTTTTGTTGTTTCTCCCGTTACAAAAATTGTTCACTCGACATCGAATTGTTCCATCAATTCTGGGACACTCTCGTAGGATAGAAGCGTAATTGATGAAGAATCATCGTCGATGATCGACAACGCATCACGGGAACGATTATGTGTCAAATTGCCAACTTGACCTGGCTCACGAAGGTAAAGTGAAAATGGCACGGTGGTAAACCTGTTCGAGCCCTTCATTATCACGATAACAAAGGATCGATACGGGATAGTCATCGAAATTTAGGTCGGCCTAGTCGCGCCAGTCATCGACTGCTGATGCTACCTGCGAGACACACTGTATAAATCTGCATCTGTTTGGCGTCTCGTTCACGCGATAATTATCGAGATCGAGTGGTGCTCTGAAACTTTATACTAGGCTTGATATCCAAGTTAACCCCTTGACATACAATGACGTTTGGGAAACGTCACCCATTTTATGTGCCATTGTAGACTTTGACGTTTCTGAGACGTCGAGAATTGTCTACATATTCCAATATGTTTCGAAATGTTTCATACTTTACAGAATTGCTAATTTATTATTTTGTAATTGTTGGAAACAAAATACGTCCTAACGAATAAACAAAAATTAATCTCCTCGAAGAAATATTTATGCGAGGTATCTCTCGAGCAGCAAAGGGTTAAGACTGAGTCAATTAGATTGCTAGGGGCTACAAATCTTCAGTTATAAGCACTGCAGTACTTTGCAGTCTCCTTTTTCGTTCTTATGACGTAGAACAATGTATTCTTCTGAATAAGTTTTTATGTAATTGTGTTGCTTTTATTTTTGTTTTTTAATTATTTTTGTTCTTGCTGCATTACTTTTTTATAAAGGATGTTTACCAGTCAAATAAATAAATAAATAAATAAATACCTTTTAGTTTTATTTTTATTCTTATTGTATTATTTCTTTATAAAGGATGTTTATCCATCAAATAAATAAATAAATACCTTTTAGTTTTATTTTTATTTTATTTTTTAATTATTTTTATTCTTACTGTATTACTTCTTCATACAGGGTGTTTACCCATCAAATAAATAAATAAATAAATAAATAAATAAATAAGTAGACAAAAACAGTAGAACTATCGTTGACTTTCGGATGGATAGCCAGTAGCGTATTCAGAGTTGCGATGCAAATGGGTTAATTAGCTGTCACGTGATATAAAAAAAACATTCGACGTATTCAGATTTATTTCGACGGACAAAGAAACGAAAACAGTGCTCGCTGGCACAGTGTGGAGCTCAGAGCTTTTTGCATACCGCACACGGTTTGAAGTCGCCGCGATGCATACGAAATCATCCCTTCGATCAATCTCGTGGCGGCGTTTAATTAACCGCGTATTTCGCATGAAATTTTATACGTGCATCAAAAACATGCGTGAATTAATTTTCTAGAGGGGTGATTCGTGATTCGTCGCTGTGAATCTTGCCCAAACAGAGTCTACACAATCGTAATGAACGCGAAAAGGCAACGAATACAAAAGTCGTGGAAAACTTTGATCAAAGTGGCACGGGGAGGGAGGTGGTGGATGAAAATTTATTAACCCCTTCACATTCAATGACGTCATTCAAGATTTCACGTGTTATTGTAAAGTTTGACGTCTCTGAAACGTCAAGATCTCTTGAAATGTTTCATAATTTACAGAATTACTAATTATAATGCTACTTAATTATTAGTTATATAGCAATGCAAATTTAAAACAAGGTGCACTGTTTTTAAACTTGCAGGTAACTGTTTAATTGAACCAAATTAAATACTATTCAATTTCGTTTTATTTGTTAACGATTAATTTATTATTTTTTAATGTTACTTAATTAATTATTTAATTATTAATGCAAATTTCAAAATAAAATGTTCGATTTCTAAGCTTGTAGGTAATGGTTGTTCAATTGAGTCAAATTGAATAGTATTTTTCAGACGAATGAAATTCCATTCTATTCGTATGTAAAAGAGGTTAATTCGTTAATCGTGCGTCCATCGGCGGCCGCCATTTTGCGTAACCTCGGCTGTTTAGACCGCCGAATGATTTTCAGCAGGGAAACAAAGCGTGCGGGGATCATTTTATTGTTGACGTAGCCGGTGCTTTTATCTAGCCCCGTTATTGCGCGTACAATGGAAAAAAAATAAAGAATGCGGTTTAATATTTGAACGAATATTACTCACATACGGCGGCCATTGTTGTCCGCGCCAAACTCATTTGTTGTCCGGCGGCTCGGCGTTTTCCCTCCGGTACCGGCGACGGGGACGCCATTATTAATATTTTTAATTAAAGCCTCAACAAAGGACGCGAGCGGAGCAGGGTCGCGGGACAGTATGAGATCTACGCGTATTCTCGCTTCATATCTTCCTAAATACGGGATTTCATGCGTGGCTGCACGCTAATTCTATGGCGGAAGCCGTGCCCGGCCATTCGCCGTGAAAAAACGAACAATTTCGTGGAAACGGATTATTAATCAGCGGATATTGACCGAGGAGATGAGAAGCGGGCAGAAATCAACGTGGAAAATATCGTGAAACGTTCCTCCGCTTTGTATTCCCTTCTGTTTCCGCTGTATTCCGTTTCGTAATTTGTTTTCTCGAGCGCACCACCCGTCTCGATACAATTTTACGAACAAGCATGGCGGCACACCATTTATTGTGTATTAAATTTAAAGATAAAATAGAGGAATAAACGCCACGTACGACCATTTCAACGTTTTGTTTAGTTTTTTTTTTTTTTTTATAACATCAATCGTCTCCTCGTTACCACCCCTGGCTGAACTTTGTTCCCTTTATTCAAATTTTCCTTGGTTGACAACAGTCTAGAAAATGCTTAATTCATGGAATTCTATGAGTCAAGCATGAAAGCAGTTACCGTCAAACAGAGTAAATAATAATGATCCTTAATTATTACGATAAAAGTGCACTTCCTATTTATCGTTAAATTTTAAAATATAAGAAACCTTATGCAAATGTTTCCTAAAACTCAATTTTATTTCATTAAATTCAACAATATCTAAGAACAGAACTGCTTTCTATCCTATTGTGTATACCAGTAGTGGGTTTACTATATACCAGTAAAATTAATTAAATTAAATTAGATTAATTAAATTAATTGCGGTGACAAATTAGTCTATAATGGGTTTATACTTGTAAAATTAATAAAATGAAATAAAATTAAGTTAAATGAATTAAATTAATTTAGATGACAAATTAATCGATAGTGGGTTTATACCGGTAAAATTAATAAAATTAAATAAAATTAAATTAATTAAATTAATTGAGGTAACTGATGAAATTAAATTAACCTATTTAATATATTATTTAAACTAATCTTAAATAGATTAATTTAATTTCATCTAGACTTAAATCTGTATAAGCAGTTGCAAATAGCGAGAGCAAAATGCAACGAAATCAAAATATTTGTAGAATCTCTAGATAATGAAATTTTTAATTATTATAGACAGATAAGGAGTTCATTTTATTTTCTCAAGATTGCTACGTCTCTTGCACCCGAGCTCCGTAACAGGTCGAGGCTGTTCCAGCTTAGAAGCGCCATTATCGGACGTTAATGGAATGTAGTTCCGTATTAACGGCCCCGATTTCGGATCTTCAGTATGGGGTACGAAACAGCCGTTCTATAGCTGAAACGAGAACGCGCCAAGCACAGAGTCGGCCGGACAGAGACCGAGTGAGAGATCTGCGAATGATACTGTAACGTGGCCGGGATTATAACGTGGCCTGTAGGTTATAATGAGGTGCGTGGTAGTCTCATGGCTGGCCACGAGAGATAGCGGCTTGCTGCCCACTTAATTGGCCTCGACCTTCCTGCCCATTCTCGCGTTTCCAGCCCCGCCGCCACCCCCGACTGGACCCGCAATAAATCCTGCGAGAGCTCGGTGACGTTTACTGAATTCTGAATTCTCTGTCGCTCTAAGCCTTTCCGTTTTCGGCTTGATCCATTTCAAGTGACGTGCAGACAGTCAGACTTCACCATATGAAAAATTGTGATTAGCATTATACACCCTTTATATTGCATAGAACAGTAGCAGATACTATTTTGTCCCATCTTAGATGAATGTCCAATTTTTGAGTGTTCTGAACAGCAGTGTACTATATTCTATTCTACTATACACCCTTTATATTGCATAGAACAGTAGCAGATACTATTTTGTCCCATCTTAGATGAATGTCCAATTTTTGAGTGTTCTGAACAGCAGTGTACTATATTCTATTCTACTATACACCCTTTATATTGCATAGAACAGTAGCAGATACTATTTTGTCCCATCTTAGATGAATGTCCAATTTTTGAGTGTTCTGAACAGCAGTGTACTATATTATATTCCACTATACACCCTTTATATTACTTAGAATTGTAGCAGATACTATTTTGTCCTATCTTAGATGAATGTCCAACTTTTGAGTATTTTGAACAGTAGTGTACTATATTCCATTCTACTGTACACCCTTTATATTGCTTAGAACAATGGTAAATACTATTTTGTCCTACCTCAGTTTAATGTCCAATTTTTGATTCCTTTAAACAGCAATGTACTATATTCTATTCTATTATACACCTTTTATATTATATAGAATAGTAGCAAATATTATTTTATCCCATCTTAGATGAATGTCGAATTTTTGAGTGTTTTGAACAGTAGTGTACTATATTGCATTCTACTATACACCCTTTATATTGCTTAGAACAATGGTAAATACTATTTTGTCCTACCTTACGGTTAACAACCTTCTGCTAGAAATTAACACTATAACTATCAAGAAAAGTTGCAATAACTAATTCGTGATTTTTCATGAAAACTCGACAAAAACTTATTATGATACCTGCATCTTTGAAAACTTACTGTGATCATTACGGTTTGTTTCCCTCAGATTAGCTATCTTTTAAATATAACATTCGATTTGATTTCTTCATCCCAAATAAGTATACCCTAATCGTCAGTGATTATAGTGTTAAAGCAATGATTTCATTTCGTTCGTCCTTCATAAGGGATGACATAGTTTCTTCGTCTCTCCCATAAGAACGTGTTGATTTTATTGTAATTTCCAGTGGTTACTAATGAGTGTGGTCTTTACTTTCTCGCACAGTATTTGAAATATTCTTTAGTAGGATAGGTACACATTTACACTTTAGACTTTGGTCAATCAGAGACTCTACGCGTTCGACATTTGTTGCTACACACTCTACACTCACACATACAACATACACGTTACTATACAAACCCTATATGCCATTAACGTTAAGATGTTGCGATTACATACGATCGATAATGCAGATCTTAACAGAACGCACGTAACAGCAGCTGGGTTAGGGGAAGATTTTGCGTCCTGGGCGAGTACTCGAAGAAGCAAGTTGATAAGAGGGGGGGAGGGGAGGGGCCACGGACAGGGAAAAGAAGGGACAGCGACACGAGTTCGTGCTCCTGTCCACGACAACATCGGAATGCATGCATCTCCAGCTTTCTTTGCAGCGCTCGCCCCAGGAAAGAGGAGAAAACGCGAACAAAGCGACGAGCAAAAGGCCGAAACTGCGGGGTAAAAATAAAAATGTTCGTCGCTGGACGAAACCGCATTCCGGATTGCCGGGTCGCCGGACAAAGCGGACTCGTCGCTCGCTCGCTTGGCTCACGACTCGAAACCCCCCAACCTCCCCGCACTCGTCCAGTTTCTATACGTGTGCTTCGCTTCGTTCATTTGCCGGCACCTTTCTTCTTCGTCTCCCTCAATTTCCTCGCCCTTGAATCGTCGGTTCCGCCGTCTCTTCTCAAGGAAGTTTCTGTTATCAATCGTTGCCGATCCAATCTAGCCTAACCTTTTCTTTTTCACGTGGGGGGGTGCTGGATTTGAATTAAGAGTAATTATGGTTTGTGTCTCCTAGCCTACGGTTTGACGGTCGGGGCAGGTAGATTTTAGACTAACCCCTCGAACCAGTAAACGCCAGGACAGCAATGGGACAATAAATACTAGTCACTCAGAGGATTTAGGCAAGTTTTAATCATCACATCTCCGCAATTCTCTATTTAAATTCAACATGAAGCAAATCTTCGAAAAGATACTCCATCACTCTATAGAAGGGGGGGGGGGGGTGTGCCGAGGTTATGTAGGATTTTTACCTACTAAAACCTCCAGGATGACCTACTACTACGTTACGGAGTACCGAGAACTCTGGAAGAAGAGTTCCAATAATTTAACCTAATCTAGTTTTGCTTTATCACTCGCCTGACTTCCTCGCTGTTAATTATAATTAACTACATCGGTAGCTTCAGTTTCTACGTTAACACTTAGCCAACCGAACGGGGAGATCTCTCATTTTCTGCTTGGCAAAGCAGTGCTATTGATTCTATTTACTTCTGTTATTGGTTTGTCTTGAACTGATGTCGTTCACGGTTCATTAAATGAATTTCCTCCTTTTCCAAAACACGATTTTTAATCAATTCTACACTAGTCCTAGACTAGCGATTTTCACAGTTCATCAAATGCATTTTTTGCTTTTCCAAAGTACAATTTTTAATCAACTCAAAATTGGTTTAAGGCTAGTAATGATCAAAGTTCATCAAATGCATTTTCTGTTTTTCCAAAGTACAATTTTTCATCAATTCTAAACCGGTTCAAGACTAGTGATGTTCACAGTTCATTAAATGTATTTTCTACTTCTCCAAAGTATAATTTTTAATAAATTCAACCTTAGTGCAAGACTAGTGATGTTCGCAGTTCATTAAATATATTTTATACTTTTCCAAACCATAATTTTTAATAAATTCAACATTAGTTCAAGACTAGTGATGTTCGCAGTTCATTAAATATATTTTCTACTTTTCAAAAGTACAATTTTTATTAAATTCAACCTTAGTTCAAGACTAGTGATGTTCGCAGTTCATTAAATATATTTTCTACTTTTCCAAAGTACAATTTTTATTAAATTCAACATTAGTTCAAGTCTAACTAATAACAAAAGTAAATAGAATCTCAATGGCAGCGATTTGTCGAGGAAAAATTGGAAGATCTCCCGGTTCGGTTGTCCATGAGTTAACAATTTCTTCGTTCTACTGAATCTTTCCCTGTGCATAATGCACGGTCGTTTGTTTCGCCTTGGACGGTCGCGTCGATCGATCTGAATCAAAGGAACCGTTGTTCTGGCTGGTCGATACGCGCGTTCGAGTACCAATCAGCTCGTTTCCGCACGAATCGGGGAGTTATTCGAGCGACAAGCAGAACATTCTTCGCGGGATAACGACTGGAGTTCCGAGCGAAACTTTCCATCGTTCGACGCGCTGAGAACGGACGAATCCGTCGGTCGTCGGGGGAATCAAGCGAGTTAAGATGGCGGAGGAACCGTATCTGGGGGGATGTCGATGGAAAAAAATCGAGTCGAGAAGGTAGACGAGGCGAGGCGTGCGAGCTCGAAGATTTCCGCTTCGTCGCCTCGTTGAATCAGCTACCGAACCTGGATGTTTATTCACCGATAGCTCGATCGTTGAATTCCAGCAAAAAGTGTCCAAGTATAGAGACTTATCGTTGTAGTTTCCTCACTATTGTGTAAATCTCCGAAATTAACTCGGCAAACACATGTCCGGGTGTTTTGTGACCAATATTATAGATTTTCGTGAAGGTATAGCAAAATGTTTATATGTAGGAAATTTCTTTAAGTTCTTTGAAACATCCGAATTTTATGACCTTAAGCTATATGTCTAGAAGACTGCAGTGTGGTTTTTCTTTTTTGGTAGTATGAAAAAATCACTGTGTCATTGCACAAGTTCATTTGTATTTATAAAAAATATTGTTGTAATGCATCTTCACTGATGTTTGCAAATAATACATAAATCAGAAACTATGAATTAATATTAATCTGAGAATTAACATTTCTAATCTCAAAATGGTCCAAAATACAGACAATCTATTTCTGTAACCATTTGCAATTTTTGCTATTACACGAGTTCATTTAGATTTATAAAGAATATTATTGTGATGCATCTTCGCTGATGTTCGCAAATAATACACAAAATCAAAGTCAACGAATGGATATTAATTTGAGAATTAGTATTTCTAATCTTGAAATGGTCAAAACTAGAGGCAATCTATTCCTGTACCCCTTTACAATTTTTGCTATTGCACAAGTCCATTTAGATTTACAAAGAGTAATATTATAATTCTCTTCGTTGATGTTCACAAATAATACATAAATTAGAAGCCATGGATTAATATTAATCTGAGAATTAACATTTCTAATCTCAATCTAACCAGAAATAAAGGCAATCCATTTCTGTGCCCTTTTACAATTTTTGAACGATAGGTGAACAGACGTTCCTTAAGAGAACCAGACCTATTCACAGGCCGTCTCATAAAAGACCAAAGCGCCCTCATAAGGAACCGAAATCTCAATTCCTTTCGTGGCTCCTTTGATCCGCCAAAAAACCGTCCGACCGTGAAAACGACTTTTCACCCCCGTGTCCAAGCTTCGGTGCCTCCGAGACGCACTTTGCGACGGCGGCTCGGAATCGCATAAAGCAACACGATATTTACGACGTCGTCAGCTTTATCGGAACCCTGAAGCGTCGCTGCCTGCGACCCCCTCGCGGGTGATCCCGAGGGTTGCACCCCTGGCTGAGCACGGTTCGGGGTCCCGTCTGGCCGCGACAGTGTAACAGCCTCCAATTAATCCCTCGAACTCGAGTTACGAGCCAGCGAAATGACTCGTTATATAATACTTACGTGGCGGTGGAACGGTTCACATCGAAGAGGCCGCCTCTGCTACCCATTTGCGCTCCACGGGACCATTGTTCGCGCTTCTGCGCTGCCGTCGATCGTAAAATCAGCTGGAGCAGGTCGACGAGCCGACCGGATATCTCTACGGGGGTGATTTAATGGAATTTGCCGAAAACGACGGCCAGACGTGTAAGGAGGCAGCCGGAAGGATCAGCGGAGGGACAAGGCGGGGTAAACGGTCTCCTCGTAAAATTTACTACCACGCCAGGCATAAAGTGTATCGCGGGCACTCGCAATGATTTGTCCGATAATTTATTTTCCGGCAAAAAGGGGGCGACCGCGCGGGCCAGCGTGACGTTTATACCGCCGGCAAGTAATGCACGGTCGATGTAACGGTGATTTAGTAGTAAACGAGCGGGTTATAAAGAGAACAAGTTGTCTTGGAGAGAGTATGAGAAAGAGAGAGAGTGAGGGAGAAAAAGGGAGAGGGAGAGGAAGAGAGAGAGAGTGAAGGAGAAAAAGAAAGAGAGTGAGGGAGAAAAAGAGAGAGGGAGAGAAAGAGAGAGAGTGAAGGAGAAAAAGAGAGAGGGGAAGAGAAAAAGAGAGAATGAAGGAGAGAAGGAGAGAGAGTGAGGGAGAAAAAGAGAGAATGAGGGAAAGAAAGAAAGAGAGAGAAAAGAGAGAGGGGGAGAGATGGAAAGAAAGAGAGAAATAGTGACGGAGAGAAAAATAGAGTGAGGAAGAGAAGAGGGAGAGAGGGAGGGAGAGAAAGAGAGGGAGAGAGAAAGGGGTGGGAGGGTGGGACCAAGTGGAGACGAGGACCGAGTTTTGGCCGCGACTCAAAGCGCGTATCACGTCCACTCGGGAAAGCAGCCTTTCTCTTGGAAAGGCTGCCCCTGCCTCCCTGGCAAAGGCGCAACGAGCGTGTAATGCACCTCCTGCGGTTTCTACGGGATCAAGTATCCAGATGATTCGGTTTACTTCGCTCTCGCCTGGCCGATGTGCCTCGTCTTCGCCCTAACTCATCGAGCAGCGTGCGGGCGCAAAGTTGTCCGCGGTCACAGGACTACGTTGACGAGGTTGCGCGTTCGCTTGACCGTGCCACGCCGGCTAACGCGCTGTTAAAAAGTTATTAATCGTGGCGCGGCACGCTTGACGTAGTACCCCCCCATCGCATTCTTGGTTCCTTTGACGCACACCGGTAATCAGCAACTCGGTGTTGCGATTCTACTTTGTGCCAGCGAACCAGGCTAACGTCGTGCAGGCACTGGTGAGCTTGCGAGGCACAGGAATGCGGGTCTGACTGGTCACAGCGAAGTAAGGCAGCCAACTTGTCTGGACACATAGAATAGGATTACACGTATTTCTATTGCTGGCAGAATTGGTCACATCTACCACGACGAAGAAAGTAGATAGGGATGCTTTGAAACTGAGTAGGATAGACATAGACATAGATTTAAAGTGTCAATTAACAATTTCACGCTTCCCTAAAAAATTCAAGTCCTACTACTATTTGGACCTAGTAAGTTAGCGAGTGGGACAGCACAGAGACAAGAGGGTAGTACTTCATTTCCACCACCTAATTGGTTTGGTCATGCAATGTGATACGTTCTTCTTTGTTTTGGTCAATAACAAAAATATGTGTACCCTACTTTTGTAATTGTGTTGAGAAAGATAGACCTACAGAGACTACAACCAATTAGACCCTCATTCTTTAGGCTCGCCAACTTATCAGCTCTCTACAGTACTATGCCAGCATATGTCAAGGACTGTCAAAGGTGGAGACAAGTGGAGTAATGGACTTACTCTTCTTGCCCATGTGCCATTTCACTGACAAGCTTATCAGCTGCTTAAAGTACACTGAGCACATTAGATCTCTGTTACTTATTTATCAGTGAAACGAGGGACAAGTATTGAATCCATTAATCTACCTCGAAATTTCCTTATCAGACTATTCTTTGAAAGTAGACTGAAAACATTAGATCTCTGTTACTTATTTATCAGTGAAACGAGGGACAAGTATTGAATCCACTAATCTACCTCAAAATTTCCTTATCAGACTATTCTTTGAAAATAGACTGAAAACATTAGATCTCTGTTACTTATTTATCAGTGAAACGAGGGGCAAGTATTGAATCCACGAAACTACCTCGAGATTTCCTTATCAGGCTGTTCTTTAAAAGTAGACTGAAAACATTAGATCTCTGTTACTTATTTATCAGTGAAACGAGGGGCAAGTATTGAATCCACGAAACTACCTCGAGATTTCCTTATCAGGCTGTTCTTTAAAAGTATCCATCCCATTTCCATGAACCACTTTCGGTTCCGCTCCACCATACGCGCGTTTCCCAACTCTAATTGCGATCCACGGAGAAACGGGGAGCCCGTGTGGTGAATACGAAACGAGGAGAAAGCGACTGTTAAACCGCCCCGATTCGAAACAACCGAAACGTGTGGCTGTATCGCATCCGGGACGCAATCGGGTTGGCGGGAGTCGCGAGCCCCGTAGCAGAGGCCACGATTTCGCCCGGTACGGGCCTCTCTATTACATACTTCGAATTCAAACGTCTCGCCGTGCATTCATGGCCGTGGCGTATGCAAAACGCCGACAGATTCGACCAGGCTAGGTTGGCTGCGAGGCGACACCGGCAGGAGGTTTAAAGTGGGCGCAGCGAGACTGGCAGAGAGAGAGAGATGCCTGGTTGAGATTTTGAGGGAGCACGGCGCGCAGAAAAGGGGCGAGAGGGGGGGGAAGGGTTGCATTTAGCGCTTAATTCAGGCCACGATGGTTGGTTTCCCGATGTGATTCAGTGGAACTGCGCCGCCCCTAGCCGACGCCTAATGAAGACACATGCTTCGAGCGGTGCAAGCCAAATGATACCTGGTCCCGTGCATACGTTCCGCATGTCATTGCGTTCGGTTCCGTTTCATTGTACACGCTAATGGTGTTCCGCGTGCACGACTTTGCCTGCTGAAAACTCGACGGGCTTCAGAATGTGCGAGTCGCTCATGGTGTTTCTTAGAGTGTAAGGAAAATGAGGCGGGAAAAATTTCATAGACCTTTGTATAATCGCAGCAGAAGTTTCCTGTGCCCTGCAACGGTTCTTCGGGTTTTGTTCGACCATTCGTTCTCTGATTTCATTTGACAGAATTTTTAACTTATAGAAAAATGGTCCTTTAATGTAAAATTGAAAGGATAGATGTTGGTAATAGTTTGTTTATATTTTATGTAAGATTAATCAGGTTTTTTGATGGAAAGAAAATATATTACAGTTACAAACGATTGAAGAATTATTGTAGATTTAACAGAGGGACATATACAGTAGCAGACAAAAATTTAAGACGAAAGGACAACGTAGAACATAATTGTTCATCTATTCATTTTTATTGTCATTATAGTAGAACCCTATTTATTTATTAGCATAAAATACAAATTTTATTTACACTTTTATTTCTTATTAATTAATTAATTTATTTTCTTTGATCCTTTGGTCCTAAACTTTGTTCGCTACTCTATGTCCAGATAGTGGAATTTTTGAGTAACAAAATAATCATTTATCCAATATACATAACTCTTCTTAATAAAATTCTCCTGTATTCTTTTACGATAGACTAATGTTACAATCATAGAAATAAATAATCGAATGAGCAGAGAAAGTATTTAGAAGTGATCAATTAATTCGTTAAATTTCTTTATAACACGAGGTCATATTAGAGAACAATAATTTCCAGAGCTGAATAGGTGGCTTTTAATAAATCTACTATTAAAATACATTACACTTAATACCTCTTCCTTTCAGCGCCATTTCAAGTGGCCTCTCTTTGCATCAAGAGAGATTGGAATTAATGATTAGTTAGTAGTAACTGCGGTCTTAAAGTAAAGAAAGATTCAACCCGGTCTGTTATTCTTCGCAAGGGTGGATCTTTCGCGTAGCAACCCCGTGCAATCGCTCGAACGACACAGGAACGGAGGGTGGTTTAATTTACAGCAGTCTGGTGATCCGAGATTCTACAGGGGATTACCACCAGGGAATTCCGCATTCTCAGAATGTACGAATCGAGGGGACATTAGATAAACGTTTCAAAGTAAGCTACATCGAAACTTCGAGGGATTCATTTTATTCGAACACGTTCTATAAAACAGTAATGTTGGATCGTAAAGAAAGATACGAAGAAAACGAAGAACGTTAAAAAGTGACGAGAAAGGCTATTAAATAAACTTCGTGCATTTCTAAACATGTATTACTCCAGATATGAGGATACTTCACTATCCAAACACTTGGTCATGCAAGCATTCAACTATGCCTGATCCTCCTTGTCCGTAGTTACACAATCTTGCCAATAGTTAAACAAAACGCTTTGCTGAATTTCTATGTTTCAAATCACTTTCTGCATACTCTCTACGATAACGACATTTATACGACTTTTGTCGTTAAATCAATAAATATATGGAATAAATTAATTTTCTTTTAATGCTAGAACTACCAGAACAGTCAAAATGACGGATTGATGATTCATAGCAAAAATTATAAATAAATTATTTTAAATTAACTAATAAATTCACTTTAACAAGTTTCCAAAATTTACTATGATTTTTTGCAGAAGGTATAAATAAAGATTTGTTTTCTGTGTACTCGATATCTTTTCATATAATTTTCAATTTGATCTGTTCCATGCAAATAAGTACGCTGTAATCGTCGGGGGTTCTAATATTAAAACAGATTCTATGCATTTTTCTTACCCAACCATAGCATAGCTTCTTTTACTAATCGGATGCGTTTCCAAAAAAAGACCACACAACGTTTTAAAAATTAACAAACGCACGTTGTGCACTCCCATCTTACCTGTTCGCCCATTATCCTCCCCACGTAGCTCGCCCCTTGAGAGGTCACGTGGGATAGTCGGGAGCACAGAAGGACGAGGAACATAAACGCGACGCGAGGGACTGTCCGGTGGACAAGGCGAAGTCGTGGCGCAAAGAGTTAATCCAATGCAAAGGCCAGTTTCAATTTAGTCCGAGTGGTACCCGTGGGAGGCGGTCGCGTAACGGGTCTGCGGTCCCATCGGCCCGTCCACTCCCCCCCTCTACCTCCACCCCTCCCCCCCTACGCGGTACGAGCAGCGTCAGGGGTGGGGTGATACATCAGGCACAGTCGTTCGAATGATAGCACCCGCGAGACTTCAGGCTTCTCAGGAAATCACAATATTCACCGGCCGCTGGCGCATCGTCGAGCTCGCCACCGGAGTCGTGGCCCGCATCCGGTAATATCTCACGATGCGGAAACGCGATAAGGTATCACGGGTAGAGCGTGCTCTCGTTGCACCGGGATCTCTCGCCCCCGTAACTCTGCATGGCCTCCTTCGCCCTTCCTGAGTTCCCATATTTCTTTGCCCGCGGGCTTTATAAAAATTTATTGGCGCCGCCAGATTTCCATGGATTAAACGATCGATTGGCCGGGGAACCGGGTCACCGGGCGACGCAAAGTTCCCTTGAATTATAATATACACGGAGATCGACGGTCACCCTGGCTTATCGGGGGAAAGTTGAGAATTCATGCGAGGAAGACGGGAAGATGTAAATTTTATGGTCCGTTTTCGATGTGCAGGTCGACGGGATGGTGTAGATCGTCGGTTGTGTATTTCGAATACTTAGCAGAGAAATGATATTTGTTGGAAAGAGATAAATCGAATGGGATTCGTAAAGTATACCGTGCTTTCGGAATGGATTGTACAGGTTTGTGGATTCTATGGAAATTATCGAGCATTTCGCGGATCACGCAAGGGATATGATGCATTGTCGAATACCGTTGAAATATGTAAGCGAAGGTATCGATCGTGTTTCTTAACGCGACATAACCTCGTTGTGAGTATCATCTCGCCAGCCGGAGCGCCATCCTAACCTCGTCATCCATCAGAGCACGTCTCCGTGCATCCACTCGCAGCTTCATACATCACAATTATCTTTCGGACCGGATATTTGCATCAAGTCGTCACACGTTCCGCACAGTCGACCCAGCACAGAATTACAGCCCCCCCCCTTGGGAATGCAGAAACGAACCTAAGAATCGGTTGAGATTCATTTGTTCTGAATGCACGCTGCTTGAATGCCAGTCGCGTGACAGGCCAGCCGGACGTGGCTGGATTTATTTATTGCCAAGAATAATTAAGATAATCTCTGTTAGCCGGGCGCTATTGATAAAGAACATTAATCGCGGCCGCCATTTTTATTCCTCGCGCGGCTGACCGGGCCAACGGCTGACGCACAGATTGCCCAGGTAGCTCCGTCTGCTCGAATAAATCATCCTTGTCCGAAATCTGCGTGGAGAAAGTGGAGAGACCGTCTTAAAGTACTGCTCCCATGGGCGGTTCTGTCGGCCTCTAGCTGCCATGTACTGTACGTACACCCTCGTGCAAAAGTATTAGAAGATTTATGGAAAATTGGGCTACTCAAAAGCTAGACAGATCGTAAAACTGGAAGTAGAGTAACATATTGAACTAAGTAGCAATTATATGACTACGTAATTGAAATTGGAAAAAGTACAATTGACTAGGCTAACTTGCTGATTTGTCAGATCAGGAAACGAGGGTTTGGAAGAATATATGACGGGAATATAAGTTGTTTAAAGTCGAAAAGCCGTTTATACAGGGTGCTAGGACGAAGCTGGGAGAAAATTTAAGGGATGACTCTATGCAACATTCTAAGACGAAAATCAAGAGTAACAATATTGCGTTTGACGCTTTGTTTATTAGTTATAAGCAATTAAAGAATGGATCGTTTTAAGCCTGAGAATAGGCAAAGTGAGCAACACGGTAGGTAACGTCACTGGCTACACAGTGAAGCTCAGATGTAACTATATGCGAAATATAGCTCAGAAATGGGGGCGCCGAAGCGCTACAGAAATGTAAAAATGTAATTACGACTGAACATCATAGCGTAGTCATTGATGTTGCCTATCGTGTTGCCCACTTTGCCTGCTCTCAGGGGTAAAATATCTCGTTGTTTAATTGCTTATAACTAATAAACAAAGCGTTAGACGAAATTTTTTTACTCTTTATTTTCGTCTTAGAATGCTGCATAGAGTCACCTCTGCAATTTTCTCCTAGATTCGTCCGAACACCATGTATAACAGCGATTGGGTATACCGATACTTATGAACGGAGGTGTACGTCTTTATTCGAGCACGGCGAACCGGGAAACGCGACGGTGCGCTACAGGAGGAGCTCGAAGGAAAAGAGAGCAGCCGGTAAATGAGTGCGAAACAAAGAGAATGTCGAAGAGAAGCTACGGCCAGTGCAAAGGGAAAGAACGGTTTCTTTGTATTTCTTTCCCTCTGAAGCTTCTAACGCGTGACGGAAGCTTCAAACGAGATTTACTTAACTCGTCTGCCCCGCGTCTGCTACTACAAAGAGCACGAGGACACGATTTAATCGAATCGGGACACGGTTCTCGAGCAAGCTGCAACACTGGACGGAGCTCCCTTTTGCCATCGCTCGAGGGGAACCTGCGCGCGCGCTCCGTGCACTTTTATTCGGGAAAAAGGGCCACCGCGCTCCGTTTCGCGGGGGCTCGATACGATAACGACGTAATCAATCTTATTCCAGAAGAGATATATTCCGGCTGATACATTAAGCGCTCAAACTTGAAGTAGCAGAAGAAAAATTCACGACGTGCATTCAGATTCTTCCCGTCCCGATCGTTAAGGCGGCCCGATTCAAACCGGTTTAATGGGATTTCTGGCGAACGCTGAAAAGAACATTTTAATACCGCCTCCTCCCCCTTCTTCCCTATGCTCATTTTTTTCGCCTCTTCCACCGGGCGTGGAGTATCGCTCGCACGGGTAGAACGTCTACCGGCAAAAAGAGAGCTGTACGCGCATCTTGTGCTGTTGAATGCTTGGCTATCATACTTGCATCCACTCAAACAAGCCTGCTTATCAGAATAGTCATCCTCAGAACAGTTATCTATTCCCAAATATTTCGCCGCTTACTAACAATTCATCCATGTCCTTTAATCCCTAAGTCACTTGTACTCCCTGAGTTCTCTCTATTAGCAATTGTGGTGCTCGAAATGGGAGATCAGAAAAATTGACAAACGCATATACTCGTCCATAATCCACGCGAGTAACTTTCGCCAAAGACGCATATACTCGTTCATAATCCACGTGAGTAACTTCCACCAAAGACGTATATACTTGTCCATAATCCCCGCGAGTAACTTTCACCAACGACGCATATACTCGTCCATAATCCACGTGAGTAATTTTCGCTAGAGACGCATATACTCGTCCATATTCCACGGAAGTAATTTTCACTAGAGACACATATACCTGTCCATAATCCCCGCGAGTAACTTTCACCAAAGACGCATATACTCGTTCCTAAGCCGCGGGAGTAATTTTTACTAGAGACACATATACTCATCCATAATTCACTCAAGTAACCTTCACCAAAGACGCATATACTCGTTCCTAAGCCGCGGGAGTAATTTTTACTAGAGACGCATATACTCGTCCATATTCCACGGAAGTAATTTTCGCCAGAGGTGCATATACCCGCCCATAATTCACATGAGTAGCTTTCGTCAGACGCAAATATACGCGCCCATAGCAGTCAAAGGGTTAAGCAACGAATTTAAAACGTAATCGCTAACATGTACAGCTGAGAAAATCGAAATCATTGCTCAGCGAGATCGTCTTGCACGGGTATAATACCGATATTCGGTGTTGTATTTTTCGCGGATACGTTGGAAGAGGTTTCCAGCGATCCTCGAAGGGTGTGCATGAATACGCTTAACGAGAACGTGAAACTGCGTTTCGTATTTAGAGGCCACGATCCGATGATCGGGGAGCCAAAGAGCATTCCAGCTCGGCTGAAGCGCGAGGCAAAGGCCGGGAATGAATACATTTAAGAACGTTACCGTAACGGCTGCACCTTTGAGAGAATCCCTTGCAACTCGCCATAGATTTGTACATCTACTCCACGTGTACCTTCCCTCAGAGTATCAATCAACGTGATTTTAAATTGAGATTAGATTTGTATCACGTGTACTCTTTACAACATTAAGCTTTGAAAAATTAAATTCAAAAAATAACTTTGAAACAGTCTTCAGCCTTTGGATGGCCAACCTTTGACCATGATATAAGAGATCGATTTTGGATCTTTTGAATCCAACTTTTAACCCTTTGCACGTGAGAGCTGACTGTTAATCGTCAAATGATAATTTCGCAAATTTTTAGACTTTAGTTAATTTATTTATTAATCAGACTGGGAGGTTAAACAGTCATATATGTAAATTTTAGTATATCACTTAACGTTTAATATAGGTGAATCTAAGTAAATATTTCGAATTTGAAAATTTTTGAAGTTTGAAAAAAATTAACATTGATTCGTGGATGATGTAAAATAATTTACATGCTTAAGGTACTTCGTATCTGATCTTTGAAAGTGACTTCAAAAATTCATTTTGGCATTTTTTAATTGTTTTTGCATCCAATTTGGTATCTGTTTGTGCCACTTGTAGCAAGACACCCTGTATATGAGAGGTATGACGAAGGCTGCGTATTATCGTGTTTAAAATGCACGATATATCGTGCTTGATATTCGCGTGCTGAGCGAACGTTCACTCTAACCTCTGGCATCGTACTGCGATTACGAGGGTGCAATTTTCCGTCTATTATAAATACCGCAAAGGTATTCGGTTCCTAGACACACGGGGAAAATAATAAACAGCGAAGGAAGGATGAGAGAATAATGAAGCGGAAAGTGATTGGTTCTCTCTAATTGCAGTCATGAAAATTTTTCTTGAACCCTCTGCTTTTTATTACACCTGGTGGATAATATATTGTTTAGACGTATGTAATAGCCAAGGTAATCAATTGCAAATGGATGTAAGATAGTTTAGCTTAAAGACCATATGAAATTTATGAGCAGACTGTAAATATTTATGCAATTATATAATCAAAAGGATAACATCCAAATACCTGCTCTGCCCTCTAGATATTACAATCATTTTAATTTTTGTCTCTTTGTTTACACTTATTACCCGTGTTCTTTACTCTTTTGCAATAGTTGAAACTTCAATAAATACATAAACATTCGTAACATGATAATCACGTATTCTTTACAGTAGCGGACAAAAGTTTAGGACGACGGAACAGTGTAAAACATAATTTTATGATTCGCAAATATTGTTTATCTATTCATTTTTATTGTTATTATGGTAGAACACTATTTATTAATTTACTCATTCCGTTTGACCCTTTGGTCTTAAACTTTTGTCCCCTACTGTATCTGTAGAAAGTGTCTTATGATTATATCTTATGGTTAACACTAAATTGCTGGATGTTGGGTATATACCTTTGACTCAAGCATAAAAGTTAAAGATTTAAAAAAAAAATGACACTTTATTTTAAAGAAAGTTTATTCCAAACAATTTTTACATGTATATTCTGTTTTTAAAATACATTTTCCGCAGACCCTTTTATTACACTTAGCACAAAAGGCCTTGCTTCTATTTCTTTCATATGATACATGAACTTGACAAAATTATAAGTGAGTCAAATCGACTCATTCCGACAAACTAGTGTTAAAAGACACCATTGCACGAATCCACGATTCGCGTTACCCTGTACAGATCAACGTCCATCGATTTGTACCCATGTGTATACACGATAACCGTAACCGAACAGGTATACATATCCGTACGCGGGCCAAACGGGGCAAAGGAACCTTTAATTGCATCTTATCCAATTCTCCACTCGCTATCGAACCCTATTATTACGTAATACAGCCGTATTAGATAAGCTTTAGATCCATTACCCGGCTAATATGTACAAGGGCTGGGCGGGGATCCCCTCCATCCGTTCGATCGAGGAGCCAGGAATGTCGATAATTGCGGTATGAACTGCCGATTATCGGCACTCAGCGATGCCGCGTGTCATGGATCTCACTTTGAAGTCCATTTGATCCGGCCCTGTCTGTCAGACCCCCGGGGTAGAACGTCCGTCGACGTCTCTTCCCCGCGGTCAACACCTCTGGGGGACCCCAGACACTCGATCCCCCGATGAAAATTCGTCTCGCGCGAAAGAAAAGACCGTGTCACTCCCCGATGCCACGGAATTAAAGAGCTCGGGTCGCTTTTAAACAGATCTGTCCATCAACGGCTTGATCGGTCGCTCGCTGATGCATTACCCGAGAGCCCCGGACTCGCGGATCCCTATTGAAGTCTCTTGAAAGGGAACCAAAGATTTCCGACAATCGGCACCCCCCCGCCCCCGTTCTTCATCATTCCTTGCATCGCTCCTTCCTCTCTATTTCCTCGTTTCCTGCTTCCGTTCTTTCGTCTTCCAGAATTTTTTCCTACCGCTCCTCCATCCCGCCTTACCACAGTTTTGCATTTATAATTCTCCCCTTTATACCTACCTATTAGCTTTTTAATCGCCTGGCAGCCGAACTTTATTCCTCGTCTTCTTCCTCGTTCTGTCTTTCTCTTTCTCTCTCTTTCACTTTTTCCCCACGAATTCCGTCTGTCTTTCCGTCCTGGACCCCTCCCCTCCGTGACTCTTTTTGTCTTCCTTAAATTCTACCCTCTGCTAGTTAAAATTCTCCCTCGACTTTTCTCCATTCACGCCCCTCCGCTCTCCCTCCCTACCCTTCTTCTTCCCACGAAAAAATCCCTTTCTCCTTCACGCTTCCATTCTTCTTTTCATTTACATGCTGGGCTCTTTAATCGTTCCGCTGTCCAACCTGCCTGCTTCTCGATCAATCGGTGCTGCGCCCTTTGGCTCGTTTCGCCTCTCTGCGAATTCCTTCCACCGCATTGCTTCGTCCCTTTCAACTCTCCCCCTCCCCCACTCCTCGTTGGTCCTCGTTTCTATGCCCTCTACCCTTTCCACCCTCTTCAACCACTTAGCCAATATTTATCGCGGCTTATTTTATTTCTCTCATACGTATTAGCCCTTCGATCCTCTCGTTGCCCACTTTGTCCTTCCTCAGTTCCTACTCCCTCGTTTACTTTAAATTCTATCCACCTTCCTTCCTTTCCTTCCCCTCCCCCTCGCTCCTTTTCGCCGCTTCTTTTGAACTCAACCCCGTCTCCTCGAGTTCTCTCCTCGTCCTTCCCTTTTTCACGGTCTCCTGCCTCCCCTTGCTGTCCCCTTTGTCCGCCTCTCCCACGTTCCCGTGTACCTATTCGGCCGGCTTTACTTACTTAGTTACTTACTTGTTCGCTTCTATCGGGTACTCGGTTTGCCGTACGTGCCGCCTTGACCGGCCTCCAGGATTGGCGGCTTGTCTCCTCCAAAGGAGCACAAAACCCGACCGACGACAGTCCGCCGCGCGACTAGTCGGCCCGGCTAATTGGAATTGCATTAATTCCTTTCTTCGCCGCTCGCTTGTGCGTTAGCCTAATAAGATTTTGCCCCTCAGTATGCGCGACAGGTAGCCTCCTCCGTGAAAATCCCTGTTTCTTCCGCGTCCCTGGCATTCCGCGCGTTTTTCTACGCCCCTTCGACCGGATCCAGCTACTGCGAGGATCACAGAGTCTCGAAGACCGAAGACGATCGAAGACGGGATGGAACAGATACGAAGCTGACTGGACTGTTTTGAATTGTTCCAAATGTTTTTAATCTTTTGACTGTGGACTGCTCGAAAGCAAAGTATTCTGAGGCATGGTTGAGCTACTTGCAGTAGTCTCTGAGATCAAGTGTTATAGCAGATGTCCTCATTGTGTATTGTCCACTAGTTTGCTTTTTTAAAATCTTTAGTTAACTCTTCCTTCTTCGGTTAGCAATCATATTTTTATATTTCCAGAAACTGCATAAACAGATTATGCTCAAAAATAAGAACTTCTTCTAAACTCTTTCAAAACGTTACTATTTAGGTTCAACTAGACCTCAACCATTTGATTATTAAGTTTTGTCTCTCTTATCTTGTCCTATCTATCACTTTCTGTATTACATATTAAGTTTGCCTTATTACTATATACTTCTTATACTTAGCCTCTCTTTTTTGCATTCTAAAAGATTTTAATCCGTTAATAAAGTATTATTATTATTATTATTTCCTATGTCAAAATTGCCGTTATTTGACCTAAAATTATTTGACGTTTTAAGTTCTAAAATCTAAAGTATTATTATTATTATTATTGTTGTTGTTATTTCCTATGTCAAAGTTACCATTATTTGACGTTTTAAGTTCTAAAATCTAAAGTATTATTATTATTATTATTGTTGTTGTTATTTCCTATGTCAAAGTTACCATTATTTGACGTTTTAAGTTCTAAAATCTAAAGTATTATTATTATTATTATTGTTGTTGTTATTTCCTATGTCAAAGTTACGAGTTATTTGACGTTTTAAGTTCTAAAATCTAAAGTATTAATATTATTATTATTGTTGTTATTTCCTATGTCAAAGTTACCATTATTTGACGTCTTAAGTTCTAAAATCTGATCTAAACGTAAACCATCATTGGCATAACGTTAACGAGAGAATTATTAGATTTAATGTTCGAATAGGGGAGAGTTAGAGAATTCATTACACTGGTCTGCGACGAACGAAACTTACTCTCGCCGATTGTGTATACACTGCGTCCCGCTTCAAAGGGGCCGTATTCTCTGCCGTTTTATCCCGCAGAAACGTATTACGATTCCGAATGCTTTCGAAGAGGCTTTTGTCATCTCCTCAGGAACTTGGTCTTTCATTAAGATTTCTCGGAGCGTGTTTGCGATTCCCTTTCTTCCGATGAATTCTCTACTCTCCGCTGAATGCGTGCCATTTAACCGCCGCCTAAGAAGCGCGGTACAATGTGTGCACGGCGTCGGTTCGTTCTTGTACTTTTCCGCGTTATTTCACTCCGTTCCTCGTACGACCTGTTTCCAACGCTCAATGGATCCTGCGAAGTCCGAAAAACGAAGGTGTTTTCGTGAAAGCAAACGACAATACTTTTAAAAACGTCCACGTGACTTGATTCGCCGGCGGAACAATGGTAAACAATGTGGTTGCACGAATTTCGCTTTTCTGATCGAGGAAAATGAACGTCAGGTCGGTGTGCACGCTTGTCTGGGAGATTTCATTTGAATACGGCTTCGCGGCTGAACAATGTATCAAAGCGACGGAATTTTCTGGTCGCATTGCAAACAATGCAAATGGTTTCTGCTGCTTTACCAGGATATATAATAATTCCAGTTAATTCACAAGCGGGCCAGAGAGCAAGGGTGGGTGAAGTTCTGCTCATTGATTATTTCGCACAGAGCACTGCAATATGTTTGCTTATAATTGTATTATACGTTGTGTCATTAAACAGAAATTAAATGGTACTCTTCTTCAACGTAAGTGAATCTGTTTTTTTTTTTTTTAATTGTGAGTTAAAGCAAGCAATAATATTGTGAATATCTTTAATTCACAATTGTTGTACTAAGATTTATGTAAAAATTTGTAGTTCACACTTGCTGTATGATTACATAGATGTAATTACTAATGGTAGAGAAAATAGTTATTTGAAACGGGTACTAATCCTGAAAATAATTCAATTTTTAGATTCCTATCTTAAATAAGTATACAGTAAATGCTAAAATCCTCTTAAAACAGCATCTTTAGCAAAATATTAATATTTACACATTTTTAATGCGATTAAAGAATGAAGGATAAATTATGAAGTGAAAAACACAAATTACTGAAAGTAGAAACTTTCGACTCGTTTCTTTCACCTAACAATTTCAACATTTTCATAACTGAGACTGTACCTGCATATTTCAAGCCCTAATTTCCACAGTTCAGATCAGTTATTACTTAAATTCAGCGTAGAAATCGCTCAAGATAATACCGAAGGGAAAAATATATATTCTCAGATCTCTCTCTATCGCTCACCTCGATCGCAAATTGTCATCCCTGCTCCAGTTACGTGTAACCGAACACAATTTCCTTGCCGCGCACGGCTTCCTCCTCGAATCGGCTGAAAATCGGCGCCATTACCGCGATAAGATCGCCACCTAACGGACGATTTATTCGTTCCGCAATTGATTCACGCTCGCCGGCGCAACGCGAGGCGTAACCGAGCCCATTCTCATTGCGATTTAATCACTCGGTCAAACACAATAAATCCGCCGAGCGGGCTTAATAAATTCCCCGTCTAAAATCTCGCGCCTATAACCAATTATGCCGGCGTTTAATTATTTATCGCGCACTCCAGAGCCGGAGGATTCCCTGTAGGCTTTGCAAATATCGGCCGCGCACCAGATGCCGTATACGCGAGACAGCCGGCCCGGTATTTAATGCCCGGTCCCATATTTAATTACGCGATATATTTGTGGGAATTATCGCGGTGGAATTAAAATTCTCACATCATTAATGCATTAACCGGCTGTTTGTTCGGCCCGTTTGAGCTTACCGAGCATACCCGTTTGAGCTCTATTCACCTCGGTTATCTTAAGGGGGTATTGCTATCTAGACTGTCATTTTTTCAGTTCTTTTTCTGATTTTTTTTTTTCATGATAGGATAGACATTTTGTATCGAGATTTGGCAAATATATTTATTGGTCTTTTTGGTATGTACATTATTTTTTTCATTTAAAAATATTAAAAATTATGGGAGTTATAGCTGCTTGCTTGACAGCTCTTCCAAAATAGATGCTCCATTAGGGACCATGATTCCAGCCGATCGGCTAATCTGAAACAGGGGGGGGCAGAAATATCTTCATTAAGAAGGGTGTAGTTATAGCAGGAACTAGGGAAAAGTAAGATTCTCGATGAATAATAAAATGGCGAGACTTTGAACTTTTAGCTCACCTTTTCATACCTTTTCTCATGTTTAGCACGTTCAAAAAAATAGTAAACCTTAATATTTTTAAGAGTTTCTTGTTCCAGCGATAAAGGCACATATGTTGAAGATTCTCTTCCAATATGAAGTCAATCAGTCAACTAAATCTCCAGATATCATAGACGCCAAATTAAAAAGTAAGATTTCGAGTAATGTCGGTATTTTCATGAATTGAACCAAACGAATTTACATAAATATTTTTAATCTGAATACACTTATTACACTATTTGGCCGCTGAAAAGATGATAAGACAAGGTGTTATGGCGAATCGAAGTTGTTTGGATTGAAGCAATTCTATCCCACCTATCTTATAGTCGAATCTATTTTTCTGTCATTTTTATATTTCTCCCTCTTTTTGGAAAACGAGTACTGGCACGAGTTCGTGCTTGTTATGTACATAACGCGTACTGTACCAGTCAGCCAGCTGTTTGAGAGACAGCCCAGCTAATGGACCATCTCCCTTTCTTCCCTCTCATCGACCACAGCTATTGTTGACTTCGCGTCATCCTCCGTGACGGCACTTACACGGATCGTGCACCACACGTTCACGTCGCCAGCGAGTGTCCACGCTTTCGAATCGTCGCAGACCCTCGCTGGAAATTCCTTTTATCAGTGTGGCCGGGTTGGCGCCAACCTGGTCGAGTCGATATCCCCCTAGCTGAGACCTACCCTTCCGTTACACGAGAGGGAGCAAAATACGTCGAGTGGTAGCATACGGATGCCCTCTACTATATGGAAAGTCAATCGTTAGCTTAGTGGAAGATTTAACCTTCGTCTCATCTAACGATCCCAAAATCGTGCCCAATCTCGATCTTCTGACGTTCGTCTGATCAAGATCCGTCTAATAAACGCCCAGTCACACATTCGACTCTACGACAGCAATGGTAACATAGGACAGCAGTAAGAAGCATAAATTATTTCTCTAGACCAGTATTTCTCAACGAGGATTACAGAGGAGCAGTTCCAATTATTCTTGAGGCAACTGAAGGATTCCATTTGCAAGCGTATTAAAAAGTTTATAAGTTATAAGAGTCTTGAACGGAAAAGTATTGATGATGCAAATAAAGAGTAATTGAAACGTACAAAGGAAATGACGTTAGAATGGTTGTGAAAATTATGATACGTTTCTTTTCCTATTTAAAATACTTTTCGAGGATTTACTTGGTTATTATACCAATAGGAGCAACACATCTGTTAAATTGAAATAACAAAATCGCGGAGATACTCTAAACGGTACTAGTGTTAGGAATGGGCAGCAAGGGTACTTGGGTTAAATAAAACACAACTCGAGGTCTGCTCTCTGTGAATTCCTCTGAATGACTCCTTTTTACTGTTTCCTGGCCGTCTTTACACTCACAGGGTCGGGGGTCGGTCCGAAAATTACCTGCCCCGACCGTCACACCTTTAGATGAGGAGGTACAAATTATAATAATGTTTTTTCCAAATCCAACAACATCTTTAAGTTATTGAGGTGAAGCAGCATCCAAAAAGATTGGGAAGCACTACTCTGGACAAAGAAGGTGTGCTACCTTTGCCTCCGCTTCACTAAGTCTCTCTCTAACTCTCTAAACACATTTGCATGGACAACAATATCATCCCAATTTATCCAACACAAGGGTCATCCTCCTACTACGGAAACTCGTTTGCTACCCCTGAAATCAGGCTGATATTTTATGTCCCTGAATCTCAGTTGATCCCTCAGCATCCTCGGGTTTTAACCTCCTCTTCTTTCCTCTGCCAGCTCTGCTGCTCGTGTCTTCTTCATGATGGCATCCAGCAACAGCGTTACGCAACGTGGCTGCGTTTAAAAACGAAAGAAGATCGGCTGAGAGATGCGTGTGGATGTAATGATAGAGAAAGGGAGAGGACCAGCGAACGGGTGGTGCTCGATGGTGGTGGGGGCAGGACGGGGGTAGAAAATATGGTAGACGAGGGGAAAAGAGTTGGACAGGCGGAGAGGCGTGCGCGAGCGAGGGTAATGTACTGTTCTCACCTCCGACAGGCCCTCCGGGCTTCCTCGACTATCCTTCCTTTGCTGCACACTCGCGCATGCCTGCACACATGCTCCAACCAGTAACGTACGTGCATGTACGCGTGCAACGCGTGGAATCGTGGTTAGAGTCGTAGGTACTGGGATGAGGAGTTGGATAGCAAAAGGAATGCGGGTTTGATTGGTTGTAATCTATACACGTAGGCTCACCCTCTCTGACGTGGCCATAAAGATGGAGAAAGTATCTGAATCCCTGAGCCAAGTGTACCGAGTCAACATTCTTTTCAGAGATTATAGTTTGCATGTTTACTGTGGAAAATTACTTCGTTCTAAAATGATAACCTGTTTTTCTGAGCCAGACTGTATAGAAGAATTTTTATATTGGACCTTTGATCCGTTTTCTAAAGTTTGAAGAAGGTGCAGTTAGATTCTGAGATCCAGATTATTATTTTCATTGTTCGTTGCGAAGATGAACTTCTCCAAATAAGTTATATAGGGAGGTGATTCAGAAATAATGCAGTTCTTCTGTTTTTGTCGTGATGCCAACTTGCTTCCCAGTTCTGAATGATATCTTTGTTGAATAATTGGCCTTATCTTAAGTATGACTCGAAAAGTGTATTTTAGTTATCTTTTATCAGTTCACAAATTGAGAGGTACTTTTACATGAGATTTATCTTGTTTTTATTTCACATACTGTGACGTTTCAGAGATATTCGAAAGACAAGTGGGAGTAATGCTTACAGATGTTAAAGGCAATCTAAAACGAGTGGAATAGGTGCTCTTGTACTTGTTAACTATTTGGCAAAGTTGAGATATCTCAGGGTATTCTCTCGATTTCTCGTCAAGATACGAATTATGTGTGGAAAGCTCGTTGCTGAAGAATGCATGAATGCAGTTCAACGAAAACAGTTTGATGACGAAGTGTTGGAGCTTTCTGGTCGATCCAGTTAGACCTTATCTATACTTGTCGAGCCAGAATAAGTTAAATAATAGGGAAATATACAGAGCAATTTACAATTCTCCACTTTTAACATATTATAAAGGTGCTAATCAGAAACTACGAAAACTATTACACCACTTAATAGGCCTAATAAAGCTTGAAAGATTTGTAGACCCATTCAGAATTTAAATGCAAAGAAAAAGCTATCGATTTAAACTCACAGTGTGATTTTTTCACTAGGCGTCGTTATTCTTTCTAATAACGACACCTATGGCATAATGGGTAAGTCTATTTGTCTGTGATCACGTGGATCACCATTATCCTCATGCCTGGTAATTGCTTCATTTTTCGCCCTTCTGAAACTTATTACCACACCACTAAGATGTACTAGTGTACACAGTAGGTGGCAACAGTTGAAGGCTAAAGAGTCAACAAAATCAAACTAATTTATAAGAAATACCATGATAAACAGATAAATCAATCTGTGCTAATCAATAAATAGTGTTCTACCATAATAACAATAAAAATGAAAATACAAACAATACTTGCACACCATGAAACTATATTCCACATTGTCCTCTCATCCTAAACTTTTGTCCACTACTGTATATGTAAAGTTGATCATCTCTGTTAGACCATACTTCACTGCTGAATAAAACGCTCCAGAATCTATCGATTACCCATTGAAATCCTAATGATCTCGTACAAACACGAAACTTGATTAAATCACCATCACCAGGTACCCGTGCTTGCATTCGCATTCATATTCGTAAATTATGACGATAGCAGGCTCGAACGTCCGTTAGACAAGGTGGAAACGTTGGGCTAGGCCAAGGGGAGAAAGGGAAGAACCGATAGCAGCGCAGAGAACGAGGGGGATGAAGAAGAGAGAGGCTACGACAAGGGCTGCTGACAGACAGTGACGGGTACCACTTTATCCGCGACACGATTCTGCGCTTACCACAGCCCACCCGTTCACCGTCGCCGTCACCGATGCCACCCACGACCGATCTGATCTGATCTGATCTGAACCTACCCGATCCGATCCCTTACTCGCGCTCCGTATATCTGTCGATATACCCTCCTTCCTCGAACCTGGTGCTATTCTCCTTGTCCCTCTCGCTCCGCACCGCGATCCTCTGTTTACCCTGCACTCGTGTTGCTTATTTTTAGCGGGAACACCAGACACGTTCCGTCGCCGCGGAAAGGAAGAATGGCTACGATTCGGGGATAGAACACCTATCTAGCTTTATTGCGGCACGATCGTGTTTTAGAGGATACATCAGGTCTAAAGAGGTTCCCTGTGAGCTTGGGGATAATGGAAAACGGTGGTACGGGAATTGCATACGGGGAGGGGGAAATGATTCACCTTGAATGAAATTTATACTTTAGTATGAATCGAAACTGGACAAATTAGTTTTTGAATAATCTGTTGTCGTTTGTTCGACAATTTTGGTAGTTGATGTGAACTGTATTGAGATGTTTCCATGAGATGTATTCTGTCTGTAGCAAATTGTCATATTGATGTGATTAACCTTTTCACTCAGAATACGACTGATTTTAATGCTAGAAGGATGGAGCTGGGTTCATTTTGAACCAGCTATAAATGCTTTTATATTATTTATCGTACAACGAAATTGGACAAATCAGTTTTTGAATAATCTGTTGTCGTTTGTTCGACAATTTTGGTAGTTCATGTGAATTGCATTGAGATGTTTCTATGAGATGTACTCTGTCTGTAGCAAATTGTTATATTGATGTGATTAACCTTTTCACTCAGGATACAACTGATTTTAATGCTAGAAGGATGGAGCTGGGTCCCATTTTGAACCAGCTGTAAATGCTTTTATATTATTTATCGTACAACGAAAGTGGACAAATCAGTTTTTGAATAATCTGTTGTCGTTTGTTCGACAATTTTGGTAGTTCATGTGAATTGCATTGAGATGTTTCTATGAGATGTATTCTGTCTGTAGCAAATTGTCATATTGATGTGATTAACCTTTTCACTCAGGATACAACTGCATTTAATGCTAGAAGGATGGAGCTGGGTCCATTGTGAACCAGCTATAAATGCTTTTATATTATTTATCGTACGGATAAATTATAAATTGTTAGACTGAACCTGAATGGTTTGACCTTCCTAATATTTATACTATTATAGGAAATTCCACTTTTATTAATTTAGTAGAGTGAGATGATAGGGAACAGATTTGTTAGATTGAACCTCAATGGATTTGACTTTCATTCGTTTACGTTGACATGCATAAAGTTGGTTGTATATAAAATTCATGTTCAGTTGAATTTATTATTTATAATTTTAGGTATTTCAAGGGTCTTAGCCCTTTCATTGTTAAATAAAAAAAATAAATAAACGTTTAATATCAGTTTTAATTACTTTTGGTCTGAAATAATGGTTATCTTTACAGATTTTCCTTGCGTTTCATGGACTTAGAATAAGAAAGATGTTTTAATTTGAATGGAAGTTACAAAGCGTTAAATGCAAAGGCCTAATAGTAATTATTTTTGCAGTATCGTTCAGAAAAAATGATACGTTGATGCTTTTAACAGAAAAATGTCTCTCGATGTAAATCCACGAAACGTTTGATTTCGTGCTGATTGTAGATTCGTATGCGTTTCTCGCTGGTGGAAAAGCGTTGCATGAATTTTTGCCAACAACTTTCGAGTCAATTTCCGTGCAAGAAGTAATCCGGTGCATCGTAACGTGTATCACGCGTGGCATTCTATATCCTTCCGTACGGATTATGGATTTCTGAATCTCATGGAGCGGGCGCACACGTGTCGTGTATACACTACACGTTCCCATGCATCCGTAAATGGTACGTGCATCACTGGTTCGACGCTTCTCCCCGATGCATCGATGTGAATGGAAGATAGGTGAGACATGAGTACGTCTTTTCCACGAGGAAATTCACGAAACCCCCTCGATCTTGGCAATTCTCCATGCTGTAACTTATACGTGCTTCAGAAGGATATACGCACACGTAGACCTACGTTTAAACAATTATAAGATACATGTATGCTCCGAACAGATTTGTTAGATTGAACCTGAATGGTTTGACCTTTCTACTATTTATATTATTATAGGATATTTTACTTTTATTAATTTAGTAGAGTGAGGTGGCAGGGAATAGATTTGTTGGATTGAACCTGAATAGTTTGAGCTTTCTACTATTTATATTATTATAGGATATTCTACTTTTATTAATTTAGTAGAGTGAGATGGCAGGGAACAGATTTGTTGGATTGAACCTTGAATGGTTTGACCTTTCTACTTTTTATATTATTATAAAAAATTCTACTTTTATTAATTTTTGTAGATTGAAATGGTAGGGAACAGATTTGTTGGATTGAACCTTGAATGGTTTGAGCTTTCTACTATTTATATTATTATAGAAAATTCTACTTTTATTAATTTAGTAGAGTGAGATGATATGGAACAGATTTGTTGGATTGAACTTGAATGGTTTGAGCTTTCTTCTATTTATATTATTATAGGAAATTCTACTTTTATTAATTTAGTAAAGCGAGATGGTAGGGAGCAGATTTGTTGGATTGAACCTTGAATGGTTTGAGCTTTCTACTCTGTACATTATTATAGAAAATTCTACTTTTATTAATTTAGTAGAGTAAGATGATAGGGTTCAGATGTGGACAATTTGGGCGAAGGGTTCCTTTTATGACGTAGCATTCACTAAGGAAAGGTGCTTTAATATTCCACCCCTAAAAGGGTTAAATAGGGGTTGAAAGGTTGTTTGAAAATCCACCGATTTTGAAGCAAGCACCATGAAAACTAGTATTTCACTTTTTGGTTAGAAATGAAAAAATTTATTTTAGCCATAAAAATAAAATAAAAAAAAACGCAGGCAATAGCTAGTAAGATATATTCTTCGAACAGATTTATTGAACTGAACATGAACGGTTTGATCTATCTACTATTTACATTCTACTATTTATATTATCATTCATTATTCATTTCACACAACAAATAATTTTGATCTATTCGTCCCTCACAAATGAGAACTAGTTCATTTATTCTTCAGCTTGTTTGTCCGCCAAAACTGTGTCTATAAATAATGTATAAATTATATTGTTACTCAGAGTCATTTTTTTCCGACACTGATTTATAGTAAAATGTATAGTGATCTTGTTTTAAGAGCCATAATTTATTGCACGGCTGTGTTATCAATTACACAAACGAAACACGACACAGATTGTTTGATAAGCAAAAAAAAATGTTCATTTCCTGTCGAGATTTTAGTCAAGATTGATAGATCCTGTTCTTTTTTTTCCTCGCGCTTTGGATAAACTCGAAGTTTGTCTACGAGATCCGACGAAGCTTTAGTCGAGATTGATGGATCCAATCTCATTCATACCCCTGATGAGTTCGAAAACTTTTTCCAGCCGTTCTTTTGCAATTACGATTAACGTTGAAGCACTATCGGCAAGATGAAACGTCAAGGCTAATTCGAATCATGACGGGGTATTCGAGTGAAATCTAGCGAGAAAAATGGTTCGGTGCTTGGTAGTCCGATATCTTCGTCCCGTTCGTTCGCCTGATTGAACTTTCTTGATTTTTCACCGCTGCAGCTCTCCGGAGGAACCATTATACATCCTTTTATCCTACGATTCGAACGAAGCGTTTGATTCGCTGCGTGACGTCGAAGGAGCTTGAAATTTTTCAGCAAATTTTTGAAATACATAATTAACGTACAGTAAAAGTTTTCTGGGAATTTAAACCACCAACTATTGGGTTGGAGGGAAAGTTCTGTCGTATTTTCCATTTCCTTTAATTCATGTAGAACCCAAACACTTAGCTTTAACAGAAACCCAAGAGATTGAATGTGATCTCCAACAGTTGTACGATGAATGCCAAACTCTTCTGCAATTTCTCGACTTGTTAAATGTTGATTATTTTCCAACATGGATCGCAAAACATTATTATCGATCTTGGATGGTCGTCCAGATCGATCACTTTCTTGGAGGCTCAGATCCCCGGAACGAAATTTGCCAAACCATCTTTGACAAGTACGAACATTTACAATATCTTTTCCAAATACCGCACATAAATTTTTACATGCAACCGATGCGTTGCTTCCTTTTTGGAATTCATACAAAATGCAGTGTCGTAAATGCACTTTATCTACTGACATGTTTTTCACTTTAAATATCACGAGTAAATGATGAACGGTAAAAAAGAACTCCTTTTATATTATACAGCAGATAAAAAAAAAAACAAAAAAAATTCCCAAAGCATGACTCACTAGCCAGATGTTGTTTTTTTATTTACAAGAAAAATTACCTGCCTATTTAAAATACGACAGAACTTTCCCTCCAACCCAATATTTTGGAAGAGCAGAAAATACATTTGATGAACTGTTAACAACACTAGTTCAAGACTAACTAATAACAAAAGTAAATAGGATCAATGGCAGAGGAAAAAATGGGAGACCTTCTCATTCGGTTGGTTATGCGTTAAGTAAACGAAATATACAGTAGCAGACAAAAGTTTAAAACGACAGGACAATGTAAAACATAATTTTATGGTTCGCAAATATTGTTTACCTATTCATTTTTATTGCCATCATGATAGAACACCATTTATTAATTAGCATAGAATAAAAATTTTATTCAAAATTTAACGCAGCACAGCAAATGCTTTCCTCTTCCAATTCTACCCAACCCTGATTCCGATACAATGGATAACCACAGAAATATTAACGAACGAACGATTAATAACGCCAAAGTAAAACGCACAAAGCATAGGCAACGTTCGCAGATAATGCATGCCGCAGCTATTCATATCTTGCATTCATTCATTCAGGTACCGCCGTACGAATACCACGGTTCGTATAGTAGCATCTGGTGTGCCGCGATCTTATCTCTCATAAAATATTATCGAGGCACCATCTGCCAGTTACGCAAAATCCGCCAAGGAAAACGTTGCATTTATCCGTTCCCCGGCGTTGCAGCCGGGCGGAAGTAACGCATTCGTAGATTAAAGAAAGTAATCGCTTAGGAGAATGTATCCTTGAGCAGGCTCCAGCTTGGCTCCTCGCCCCCCCCCCCCCCCGAACCTCCGCCCCCGCGAGTTTCACCGTGAAAAACGGCTGAGTTTCCTTTTTCGACTGCAATGAAAAATTTACGGATTAATATTCGTCGGATGCAAACGGTTCCGTGCTCGAGGGAAAAAAAAAGAAAAAGGGAGGAGCGACGGCCGGAAGACGAGAAAACGACGACGAACTTTCGTAACTTTTGGATTCCCGGGACTGCTAAGGAGAAAAGTGAGGAAGTAATCGCCGTTGTCCCGACGTCCTAGATTGATTTTGTTCTCCGCGAAATAAGTTGTTCGGAAATTTGTAGAACTTCGAGGATTCGCGCTGTTTTCCGTATTTGCGTCCCCATTAACTCTTCGAGGCATGCGATTTTAAAGAAAATAAAAACTCGATCACTTAAACTGTTAAATTTGAAAGCATCCTTTTGTGAAAATTTATTTCCATATACGGAACGAATTTTGTTGTGATTCACCGTCATTTAACACTTTGAGTTTTCAAACAAATTTTCGAGTTTTCTAAATAGATAGGAAGATTCTTTCATGATGAAATAGTGATAGCAAAATTAGTATTAACTAATTAGATTAGTATAGAATAATATTATAGACTAAGAGTGAGAAGCATAGACTTTTAATTGCCGATTCTCTATTTTTTAGGTTAGACAACCACGTGTAGATATCGTAAATTACTTAAACTTATTTCTTTCATAATAAAATTCCCTATCTTTTAGACGAATCGAATTGTGTTTATTTCTTCAACAAGCCTTCACATATTACATATAATAAGTAATTAATATTCCAATCGTTTCACTTTATTATATTTACACTTGAACCCTATTACCTGTACCCTACTAAATAAAACAAAAGTAGAATTTCTTATACTTTTTCTATCCTGTAACAATTCATCTGCTAAACAACAAAATCGATCCCAAAAATTCGAGCACACATCTCAGTGACTTTATCCTGCTGACCAGCAGGATTCCATATCCTGCCTGGTGATTTTGGCACGCAGCCACTTTTTCCCTAGCGTCGCGTCTCAGTTACGTGTGCCCGATGAACCTCCTAACGACTGGCCGCCGACGACTAATTTCAGGTCTCTCTAATTAATACAAATAACCTTGGCGACCGGTGGCCCTCCGTCGTGGTACGCTCGCGCTGCTCCACGCTCTCCCCGCGAATTAACTCGTCCTTCTCCGGTGCAGCAGCGGCAGCAGCGCGCAAAAAGGTCGGGGCCACCTCGAGGACCCTCAAATTACCGGCATTTATATCCCGCGCGCGGCTAATGCCCGCTTCGGAATAAACGGTTCGGAGAAGTCGCGGCTCTTAATTACCCGCCGCGAAACTTCGTAAAATAGTTATGAATATTTATAGTTTAATTGTGAAAGAGAAACCGCTCGCGCAACCCTGGCGGGAGTTACTCCAACCCTTTGCCACACTCTTGTTTCCTTTCGTTTCCTTTTGCGTTGTCCATTCTTCGCTCTGAACGTTTCGGCTTCCCTTTATTCCGCTGTGCATCGCTCTTTGACCACGTAACTGAACTGCGACTCGTGGAAATATATTTTCCAGGTGAACCGGCTACCTCCACGTGAGTGTGAGCGTTCCTGCTGGACTCTAATTAAGTTGACGAAATTTTTGGTGTACACGTACAGTAGCGGACAAAAGTTTAAGACAAGAAGACAATGAAAATATTATAATATTTAAATACAAATTTTGTTTATTGGGCCATTTTTCATAAATTAATTTATTTATTTTCGTAGACCCTTTGGTTTTAAACTTTTATTGAGTGTTCTGACAATTAGTAGTCTGGTACAGAAATTATATAAATTTCTTAATTTTATAATATAATCAGGTATTAATCGCATTGGTGATTTTTATTTTGTGCATTAATGGGTTTCGTTCAGAATGTTAAATAAATTATTATTATTATTATTTCAATAAAAATTCAAGTGTATATATTTTTAATATCGAAAACGAGGTGATATCATTATTAGAATAACATCGTAGTGAATATAAATCTCTTGACCTTGAAATCTGCCACCACCATTGTACCAATAGATACTAGTGTAATGTCAGATTTGCATATTACCTATCAGTTGTAACAATTATGTAATTATTTTATCGATACCTTCAGTATTTTACAAGGTGTTTCAAACCTTTCAATTGAAACAAACACACACACCTTAAAATCAATGAATTTTATCACAACATTCAGTATGCTAATTTTTTGCAATTCAAAATGCCAAGGTAATAATTCTCCAATATTTTTTCCAATTTCCTCAACATCTCTACGTTTACTTAAATGTCCTAAATATACCTTTGAACAGGGTCGTACGTAACCCTTCTTGCTCGTCTAGCCGAAAGCATAATTTTCCTCGATCAAACATCGTTTCAGAAGGGACTTTCGTCTCTCACGCATCGGTTACTATACCGCATTAGCGTGGCGAGCGGGGCAAAATATTTCGGGGATAGATAATCCAGAATAAACGGACGTTTCTTTTGCCAGGGCTGGCCGACAAAGAAGCTAATTAATTTCCACGTTTCTTTCGCCGGTCGTTCAAACAACGGCCCGAAAAACAGACCAGGCGAAAACGGTTTGCACGATTTATAATTCATTCCGACTCAAAGTGTTGGGTGAAACGTTGGCCAGGAGGTGGGTGGAGGGGGGGAAGGTTTGGACAGGGAAAAGGGGATGATGGTTGTCGAAAAACCGTTCGACGTCCACCGCCCTTTTCGTTTGAAACCCAAAGCGGAAAGCGGCGCCGGAAAAACCGTTTGCCCTTCCTCCCCTCCCTCCTCCTCTTCATCACTGCTTGGCTTCTTTCGTGTAAACAATAATCCTGCCGTGTAAACAGTTTGATAACGAGAAGCGTGCAAGGTCGGTCCCTTTCCTGGGGAAGTTTGAGAGCTCGACAGGTGGAAAGGATCAGGTCGTGCACGCGCTCTTTGGTGCGCACGCGCGGCTCCCTGGCGTTTGTTTAAAAACATTGCTCATGTAAAGCGATGCAAATGCCACGGGCCTCGTATTTGGCGTGCAAACAGCTGCCGCGTCTCCGCCATTGCTAATGACGTTCGCCTGTGCTGCCCTCTCGTGGCCCGCCATTTCGACATTCCCAGCGAGCCACGGACACACGTACTCGTGGCTGGCAGCGATGGCATAAAGCATACTGCTAACGTAAACTCGAGTTTGGGTGCTAACCGTTTGGAATAGAAGCGTTTTAGTATGCATAACTGAGTTACAGTACTTGTACAGTAACGGACAAAAGTTTAGACAAAAAGGGTGTGAAAGATAGTACGGTAAACAAATTTTGTGTTTTGTACTAGCCAATAGGTACTGTATTACCTTATTGACAACTGAAATGAGTGTACAGACAATATTTATAAACTATGGCATTCTGCTTTGTAATATCTTCTTGTCTTAAACTTTTGGCCATTACTGTACGTTGAATAAGTAACAAGAAACATAGTAGTTATTAAGTGCTGTTTCAAGGTTTACAATCATAGAACAAAACATAACCTCTCGTAAATAGTATTCGAAACCTACAAAGGGAAACTTTTGCACTCGAATCGACTCGAATTTGTGAGTACATATTGAACCCGATCCCATCTCTAGTCCCCTTGTGTGCTACACGTACGAGAAAGCCAGTTGAACTGAGTTTCGACGTTGAAAAACCACGTCAAACGGCCTGCGACCAGACCTATCGGATTCACGGCACTCTAGCTCGATGGGATATCGGAATTCGCGTTCCACCGTGCAACGAAAGCTTGAAAATCCGTTGCACTTTTCGCGCATTCCCTTTTCACAGCAGAAGAAAGAATCGCTGATGCGACCGTGTGGTCGGAAAGGTTTTCGTTGTGATTTTTTCGAAACAGAACCCGTAGACGAGATTGAGGAGCTATCGATAGATTCAGTGTCACTTTCGATGGTCCCTGTTACCAGAAGGCATTTGGTTACTTTTGTGAATGCTGGTTTTCTGTGTGTGAGTGAGGATGAATTTGAAGAGTGAGAGTCCATTTTCCAAAATGTCAATGACTACGCAGTGATGCTCAGTTGTAACTATGTGCGAAATATAGCTTATCTCTGAACAGCTACAGAAATGCACGTAGTTACAACTGAGCATCACTGCGTAGTCTGCAAAAGTTTTGTCTGTTCTTAGTAAAGTCAGACAATAGACTGTGGCGACCTTCTTGCCCTCGCCACTAGGAAGGATCAAGCCACGACATTTCTCGTAAGTGTTCGAATCCGTCACGGTTTCTAGACAAGGTGTTCGGACGAATCTGAGAGAAAATTGAAAGGGTAACTCTATGTGACATTCTAAGACGAAAATCAAGAGTAAAAAAATTTCGTTTGACGCTTTGTTTATTAGTTATAAGCAATTAAAGAATGGGCTGTGTAACATTTGCCTACTTTCAGGCGTAAAACAGCCCATTCTTTAATTGCTTATAACTAATAAACAAAGCGTCAAACGAAATTTTTTTACTCTTGATTTTCGTCTTAGAATGTTTCATAGAAGTTAGTCCTCTAATTTTTTCCTAACTTTATCTGAACATTCTGTATACGTGACGGTTCGTAGCGTACGAGTTAATCGGGTAATCCGCTAATCACTCTGCACGGTTACATTTCACCGATACAATCTCTGTACAACGAGGTTCCCGCGTTTATTTCCTCATCGCTCCCCTGACTTCATCGCGGCGCACCCCCTCTGAGCGTGAAGTTACAGGATGTTGAAATCTACCACCGTGACGATCGTCCCTCCATTCGTTACGCCTACCCTCGCGTGGCTTTCCACCCCTCGCAGAGGTGCTGAAATTATCGATCAACTGGAGTCGGTTTTCCCTTAAATGATAATTAACGGTGACCGGGAGATTGTTCGTTTATTCGTTTCGTGGATGGAATAAATTCAAACTAAAATTGTTATCAGTGTCTACAGTATAAAATGTCCAACTTGTAAAATAATTAGCGAGAGATTTAACAAAAATATAAACCGAGAAGTGTTTCTAAACTTTTGAACGATAGTGTATCTCTATCACTTCATCGATAACAGTCAGAAAAAATTGCCAGGAGTAATAGTAGTTTGCTTTTGCAAATTTTGCTCACAAAGTTTGAGCCTAGTGTTAAAGGAATTCCCGATCGCCTCCGCGAGAATGGAAAAGTAAAAGTCTTTCGTCGATCAGAGCGGATGATCCCGACGGAAACGATTCAAGTGGGAGCCTAGGGAAACGTGGAAAGAAAAATAGCAGGCAGGAGAGTAACGGATGCCGTCTAACAAAGGGTAAATAAACGGGTCAAGCTTTTAATCTGAAAATTCGAAGCGCGAGCTATTTCAATTTGTAACAGGGTCTGGAAGGAGCATGGGGAAATACTTTCTTAAATAACACCGCCCCGCGGAACTCGGTCGTGCCCGTTCAGAGGCTCTAACGCGGAAAAAGACGAGGAAACTCTGGCTTATGCGGCATTAAGCTTAAATCTCTCGGTTTCCATTTGCGCTCAGATGCACTTAATCTTGCTCGTGTGTCGCCTCGTTGGCCGGACGTCAAGAATCGCGGGGTCGCGTTTCGCGAATAAACATTTCCAGCTTAATTGCGCCATAAATCCGCCATTAAGAGGTAAATACTGCCTTTTATCTCTCTGTCTCCTACGATATCCTGCTGCCTCATCGAGCTTTCTGATAAACTCAATAATCGCTTAAAACGATCATTTAAAAATCCAATTCTAAACAACTGGAGAACTATTCATCAATTTCTATGAAACTGACGAATTAAAATGTTGGTACTTGAATGATTAATTTATGCTAGAAGCAAGGAAAATTCAGTACATTTTCTTTAGTATAGATCAGTGTTCACTTTTCAAACATTTGAATGCCTTCTGTCGTATGTACAGTAGCGGACAAAAGTATCAAATGAGAGGACGATGTGAAACATAGTTTTATGGTTTGCAAATATTTTCAATATATATTTATTTTTGTTATTGTTACGGTAGAATTGTATTGATGATGCTGTTTCTTATTAATTTGTCTATTTATTTTCTTTGACACTTTGGTCTTAAACTTTTGCTCACAACTATAAGTGTGATAAGAAATCAAATTTTGAAGAAATATAATATAAATAAGCATTACAAATAAGGGAAGGAATATAGGTAAAAAATCATTTTTAATTTGAATATAAATTTTATACTATCCCTATATACTATAAAAAAATATTTAGTATACCTATCGCTGGGGAAATTAACGAATGGAATTTCCTAATTGCCCCTTGCCCCCTCTCAAAGAATAACAATTGCCCACCTGTAATAGTTATGCCCCACATTGAGAAACACTGGCATAGATGTGTCTTAATATATCAAAAGAAATATTGCTACGAAAAATGCCAAGAATTTAAATTGACAAATTGAACGTAGCAACTTAGACTGTCTC
Organism: Tetrapedia diversipes; assembly: GCA_033822845.1. Lineage (NCBI taxonomy): Eukaryota > Metazoa > Arthropoda > Insecta > Hymenoptera > Apidae > Tetrapedia > Tetrapedia diversipes. The sequence continues at coordinate 141,209 of JAOPTO010002148.1, forward strand.
AATCGCCAACTCTCCAAACATCTGGATGCCCCTTGTACATAAGTATGATGGTCAATCAAATTCTGAAGAAGCATACTATAAATAAGCGTTCCAAATCAGAGAACGATTAATACACGTCCTCTGTTAGCAACATGTTCTCCAAAATCCGTTCCCGTTCCGTTTCCAACTGTACCAGCAAGTCGTCGAATCCAAAAGCGACCGTAGTTCTGCTGTATCCAGCTTAAGATTATCCCGATGGTCGCCGTGTCGCGAGCTGTTCCGGTTCACGGTGTGGTGCACAGGGAATTTCCCGGACAATTTGACCAGAGCGTACCTCGCCAGCCTGTGATTTGCGAGTTCCCGATGGATAGCGGACGATCCGCCGCCAGAAGACGTCCAACGCAGACAGTTGCAAAGAGCACGGACCGGAGGGGGCGCGAGCGAAACGGTAGACAAAGGGGTTGGCGTGAAGGGGGGGGTTGGAACAAGGAAGGGAGGACGGCAGGCAGTTCTCGACAATTTGCCATCGAGTTTGCGAGCGACTTCCTGGCACCCCGAAGCCTCGTCTCCTAGACGAAGCGGAACAGAAACTACCTGGGTTAATCTATGTGAGAACCTAAGCAGCTGCCTTTGGCGAAGGGAAGCAGCCTGTCCTCCCCTTATTTCCTTCCATCGTCGAACGGGAGGGGGGGGGGTGAAACAACGGGTTGCGCGATGCCTGGGTTCCTTAGACACGCCGCCGGTCTCTCGATTGCAGTTTGCGCTGAATGTCAGGCGTTTGTGTATTATTACTGCGAGCAATTTGCTGCGAAATCGATACCGCTGCTCCGCGGATCCCGCGGAGGCGGCGTGGTGGGCCACACGCTTGTTTACGCAGCCCGGGCGCTTAATGCATGCGGCGACAGGGGGCGAGAGCAGCCACGGCGTTAGTTTAATAAGCAACCTTAAATTATGCCGTGTTCGAGCACACTACGAGGGACTGGAAAATATTTCTCTTTCCTCGACGCGAAGCAACGCGCGACAAGTTCGCGGGGGAGGGGTTGTTATTATGTATGAGAGGTTACTTCTGAAGTGGAAACACTGTGGGAAACGTTGAATATCATAAAATTTGTGGAATGATTCGTTAGAATTTATTGGAAATGGGATTTTGTATTGGTTAAATAAAATACACCCTTATTTCAAATACTTATGTATAAGAGACTTATTGTTCCTTAAGCGGAAACGCTAGGGGAAAAGTTGAATATCATAAAATTGTAGAATGATTCGTTAGAATTTATTGAAAATGGGGTTTTATATTGTTTAAATAAAATACACTAGATTTTCAAATATTATAATAGTTATGTATGAGAAGTTACTTCTGCAGCGAAAAAGCTGTGGGAAGAGTTGAATATCATAAAATTTGTGGAATGATTCGTTAGAATTTATTGGAAATGGGATTTTATATTGTTTAAATAAAATACACTAGATTTTGAAATATTATAATAGTTATGTATGAGAGGTTTATTATTCCTGAAGTGGAAATGCTGAGAGAAAAATTGAATGTCATAAAATTGTAGAATAATTCGTTAGAATGTATTAGAAATGGGGATTTTATATTGCTTAAATAAAATACACTAGATTTTCAAATATTATATTACTTATGTATGAGAAGTTACTTCTGAAGCGGAAACGCTATGGGAAAATTTTTGAATGTAATAGAAAAATCTTTGAAATTAGTATTATTGAATGACTGCGAGTCACCTCTCGTAGTGAAAGGGTTAACAAAAGAATAGTTCATCCCGTTACATGCAATCGCGCAATGTGAGATACCTGTAAAATCTAATTTGCTCTTTTCTTTTCTGTTTCAGGTAAGTGTACCCGCAGCTTCATTCCGCCGATAAAATTTCAGGCGTCCAGTGGCGCGAACGCGATGTGACAGCTGACCGGACGAAGATGAAGAACGGAGTAAGCTAAAAGAGAATGTTACGACTCGCGGCCAAATTGGACGTTGGAATGACGAATCGTCGCGGCGCTCGTACGCGAAATTCAATTAGGCCAGGTTCAATGGTTAGCCCGCGGGCTGCCTTCGAACAATCCCCGCGAGACGAGTTGCAGGTCAACTTCATCGGCCACGAACTCGAATGCGATAGGCGCCGCTCTCCATCAGTCTAGATGACTCGATTCATTTTTCCTTGATGCATCACACTGCTTGAAATATTATGGTCGAAATGACACACTCATTTTTTGAAACTAGTCCCAGAAATTAAGGAAAATCCCAGAAAAAAGCCCCATTTTTTGAAATGTCCCAGAACAGTGAAGTGAGATCCAGAACATGTAAAAGATTCTGAAAAGGTTTAAAGAAATACTTTGGAGTAGTTTGGTGTTATAAATCTCTGATGTTCCAAAATAATTAAAGAAATTCTGTGTTTGCAATTAATTTGTGGTACAATAACCAAAGGTTGATTATTTTCAGTGATCATGATTGACCTTAGTGTAGTTGAAGTGATACACTCATTTTTTAAACCACTAAATGTCCCTCTGAAGTGAGATCCAGAACATATAAAAGATTCTGAAAAGGTTTAAAGAAATACTTTGGAGTAGTTTGGTGTTATAAATCTCTGATGTTCCAAAATAATTAAAGAAATTCTGTGTTTGCAATTAATTCGTGTTACAATAACCAAAGATTGATTACCTGAATAATTTTCAGTGATAATGAGTGACCTTAGGGTTGTTGAAGTGATACATTCATTTTTTGAACTGCTAAATGTCCCACTGAACTGAAATCCAGAACATGTAAAAGGTTCCAAAACAGGTTTAAAGAGATACTTCTAGTTTGAAGTAATTTGGTGTTATAAATCTCTGATGTTCAAAAAAGAATTATAGAAATTCTATGTTTACAATCAATTTGTGGTACAGCAATTAAAGGTTGATATTATTTCCAATGATTATGATTGACCATAGTGTACGATTGCAAAATTATTGCTGGTTCTATGATGTGTAAATGATCAACTGATGTACATTGTTCCAAAACTAAAAAATTTACTCGTCACATGAAGGTAATTCCAACGTTTCTCACAAATTTTCTTTAACGTGAAAAATTCACACGAGATAAGTTAGGTTAGGTCTTCCAACTCGAAACGCGTTGTTTAACAATGAGAGACGTTGTAACTTGTTCCAGCATAATTTCACGAAGTTACACACACAGGTCGACAACTTAAAGTGAGTTGTCCATCCCCGAACTGGAATAAATGTATGGAGAAGTTCGAGCACCGGGATAGATTGTTGATACCCGTCTGGAATTCGGTCGCTTTGGGAAATTCGCGGAAGAAGATGTTTATTTGCATGCACAGCTACTCAGGGAGTCGAAATTAGTTTGCTGGCAGCAGTGAATTTACAGGACACGGTCTAGCTACGAAATAATATTTTAGTACACTGTGTACCACTTTGAACACTTCGGGGAATAATGGAGTGTGCAGATCGATAAGGTACAAAGGCCAAATTTAAATTAGGGGCTATCCTAATTCTGCAACTTTGATATTCCCTGTACGACGTGGGCACGTTTCACGTGGTTTCCTTGTTAAAAACTATATTCCAAGGCAATCGAGTTACGCAGAACTAAACAAGGCTTGAACTACGATTAAACGGCTGTGCAGCTTATCGAGGATGTACAGTAGCGGACAAAAGTTTAAGACGAGAGAGGACAATGTAGAACATATAATTTTATGGTCTGCAAATATTGTCTGTACATTCATTTTTACTGTTATTATGGTAGAACACTGTTTATTAGTTAGCACAAAATGCAAATTTTATTTATACTGTTATTTCTTATTAATTAGTTAATTTAATTTCGTTCAATGTTTGGTCTTAAACTTTTGTCCGCTACTGTAAGGTCAGCAACTTAATATTGGTGTAATGCTAATGATGTACAGTGGCGGACAAAAGTTTAAGACGAGAGAGGACAATGTAGAATATATAATTTTATGGTCTGCAAATATTGTCTGTACATTTATTTTTATTGTTAGCATAAAATGCAAGTTTTATTTATACTGTTAATCCATATAAATTAGTTAATTTAATTTTGTTGACACATTGGTCTTAAACTTTTGTCCGCTACTGTATATACAAGGTGTTCCTGTTTCTCTTGCAAGCAAAAAATGTGTAAAGGTGACAGAAGGGATTCTTTATTGTTTATATTTGCTACTTTTAATTTGTCCTGCATATTCATGACGAAACGTCGGAGTACCTGTATGATGCGAATATTCATGGCTATAAATAACCGTGTTGAATGAAAAATTAGCATGATTCAAAGGATTAAATTTATTGCACATCGCTAACAATATATATTGGTAACATTGTTATATTGCAAGCGATTGAATTCATCTCGACAGACACGTCTATGTAGAAGAATACAAAGCATTATAATCATGGATTTAAAAAGTTATTGTCCCACGAAAACTCTGACACGTGAATCGAACAAAATTATTCAAACTCTTTATTACGCCAAAACAAAAAAAGAAAAAAGGAAATATGAAAATTTCATTCCATCACATTTTTTCTCGTGAACCTGTTATTTATGAGAAAAACCCTAGGGGCTAATAATCTGAACGTTCCGTGGACTTACAAATTCACGTATACGCAAACTGTAGCAGTTATTGTAGAGCAAACAGAATCATAGTGTACGTTTGGTCCTGGCAGTTGGCTCGGCCAACTGGTCCACGAGGCTCCAAGCTAATTATTATAATTCCCTCGACAACGATGGTGCATTAAAAACTAATATCCCTCATGGGAGGGGTCAGAATTAATCATCCCCGGGACTGAATGTGTCCACTGACCCACTGAGACCATTGACGCGTTCCGGAAATAAGTAACCTCTCGAAAGGCCATCGGTCTCCGCGACGACCTCTGTGGCCAGCGACTATGGCCAACTTGTGGATTAAAACGCGACAGGATTGTTGACCTAGAAAAAAGAACACGTCTGCCAGTGATTAATGGGGGACCCCCATGATATTATCGTCTCAGAGATTGTTACTTATTTTCGCTGCTGTTTTAAATTCATACGCTCATTTCTCGTGAGGTGCCATTTTCAGTGGGACAACTGGAATATTATTAACATTTGGCCAAACGAATGGGAAGATTTCCCATTTTCTCGTCAACAAAGCATTGCCATTAATTCTATTCAGTCTTGTTATTAGTGTTGACTGTTGAATTGATGACTGAGGACGAGAAATTTAAAATGGCACTTTATATATGCCAAATTTGATTATTTGGAATATTAACGCATAATCAACTGAATGGTACTTATTTTCAACGTTGTTTTAAATTCAAACGTTCATTTCTCGTGAGGTGCCATTTTCAGTGAGACAACTGGAATATTATTAACATTTGGCCAAACGAATGGGGAGATTCCCCATTTTCTCGTCAACAAAGCATTGCCATTAATTCTATTTACTTTAGTTATTAGTGTTGACTGTTGAATTGATGACTGAGGACGAGAAATTTAAAATGGCACCTTAAATATGCCAAATATGATTATTTAGAATATTAATGCTTAGTCAACTAAATGGTGTTTATTTTTCCTGCTGCTTTGAATTCAAACGTTCATTTCTCGTGAGGTGCCATTTTCAGTGGGACAACTGGAATGTTATTAACATTTAGCCAACCGAATGGGAAGATCTCCCATTTTCTCGTCAACAAAGCATTGCCATTAATTCTATTTACTTTTATTGTTAGTTGGTCTCGAGCTACTGTTGAATTTATTAAAAATTGTACTTTAGAAAAGCAGAAGACGTATTTCATGAACTGTGAACAACACTAGCTCAAGGCTAACTAAAAACAGAAATAAATGGAATCAATGGCAGCACTTTGTTGAGAACAAAATAGGAGATCTCCCCATTCGGTTGACTAAGTGTTAACTCGAAGAAATATAGATTGTGTATCCACAAAACTTCTGATTTCAATTGTTCAAATTATCAAAATTAAACAGATTTTTAATTCATGTAAAAAACTCCAATCATTCTTTCTTTCAATAAAAAAAGAAACCATTGTAGGAAATGCTTAGACGAATTCAAATATTAAGATTCCAAATTAAACATTTCAAGTTTCCACATGAAATTGTAAAACACGTCACTGATTCTATCAAAAGACAATTATGTTGCCCGTTTCGTTTCGGAAACAAAGCGTTATTCCATCAGTTCGATGCAAAAGAACCGTTCTTTTTTCACGGTCGCGCCGTCATAATTGCACGATATTGCAAAGCGCGTTATGGTGAAATTTTCATCAATCCGTGTTGCAACGACAGCGGAACGGAAACGCGACGAAGCGGCGGCAGTTTCGGCAAAATTAAAATTCTTTCGACGGAAAAGTCGTAAAAGCGCCACGCTAATTTCCGGGGACGATCGCGTGAGCGCGCGCGCGCGCCTCGTCGCGAGATAACGATCGCGATAAACGATTATGGGTCTGAATTATGAAGGAAGTTTTAAACTGCCCCGCCCTCATTGGCAAACGCAATTAATTAACGTGAAACCGCCCGCTTATGAATTATTCGCCCTCCCCGTGGCATCCTTCCCCTCCCCCTGCTCCTCGCGAGGCCTCGTGTCTCGCTACGACTTTGCCTGGGCAGAAGAAAAGTGGCTGGCAGGTCCAAGCATCGGAACCTTGGAATCTGTGCGCCAGGGCAAGACGAATGCCCTGCTGAAATATACAGTAGCCGACAAAAGTTTAACCCTTTGCGCTCGAGAGACAATTCTTAGGAGTTTAACAATATTAACCCTTTAGTGCTCCGTGCGTTTCTTTTCTTTATACGCAACAGTCGCTTTTTCCGACAATTTTAATTTATTCGTAGAAAATACGTCTTTACCATTGATTAATTTTATAACACATTCTCAACGTAATATTCTTCCATGTCTTTAACCCCTTAATGCACAGTTTAAAAAAAAGCCAGCCAAAAGAAGATCAATTTTTTTAAATATAAAAAAACAATTTAGGATGTTGTCTTTGGCAAGAAAATTAAAAAAATACAAAATAATCAAAATTTTTATTGTATTGTAAATTTTATTGTCGCTCGAATTATCTCGAGTGTCCACAGTTTGGCCAGTTTAACGCGTTCGAGTTAACTAATAAAAGTACGTCGAAAAATAACTTAATGACAAGGTAATCTGAAATGTAATCATATTAACCCTAGACTCATAAACATTAGTCTCACAGACCGCGCAAAATATGTAAACACTTGTAATTTTTAAATTAAAGGAGATAGAAAAATGAACTTCGATTGCTCAGAATAACTATTCTGTTTATTTTCATTTCAGAAAATTAATAATTAATAAACAACTTTTCACTTTCAAAGTGTGTTTTATTTCTATTTGTATTCTATGAAACAAAAATTATTAATATAATATGTTCGTCTGAGAGGCGAATGTTTATGAACAGTGGATCTCCCATGCATGTTTATGAATCTAGGGTTAAATACAGAATGTCTCCGCAGCGGAGCCAACGGAGTGCTAAGGGTTAACTTCAATGATTTTCAAGTGCAAAATATTTACTAAGATTCGCTTATATTAAACTTCATCAAGTTTAACTAAGTCATCTACTAAAACTTACATATACGAGTGTTTAACACGTTCCGTGTCACGTGTACCATCGGTGGTACACCCAGTCATATTTATTTAATGCGCTGAAAACATATATCTTATTACAAATATAATTCTGTAAACTATACTTCTACCTAAAAAATGAAGCATTATACAAGATGCAGTATAGAGGCAAAACACATAAGTTTATTTAATTGTTATATATACAATAATTAATAATTACAGTTAATGGTGCATTTAGTCAAAATATCAAATGGCCTGAACGACAAGTCAGGCAAAAATGGCTTGGCACAGAACGTGTTTAACAGTTACAACCCTGATAACTCGCAAGAAAAAACGAAAAGTCCGGATCTGACTCGGCAAATCAACTAATTACTATGCGAATAGAAAGATGAACAGTGAACTAAATGTTTAAACAAAGAAATAAGTTAATAAACAAATAAATAAACAATTAACGAATAAACAAACCTACTGTTTGTGCAAATGTACGTATAAACAGGTAAATAAACTGTTAAACTGGTGGCAAGGAACGTGTTAACATCCGAGTCTGACTAATAAACAAACTAACAAAGGTCTGTAAGTTTGCGAAACTATCGTTTGGCGAGCGACCAGTCGCCTCTAGAACGCAAAGCAGTGGCTATCGCTGTGCCATGCGAAACGGTGACGGTACCCTACCAGAGACCAATTAGATCGATGGCTCTAGATGCCTCGTGACCCTTATTTATTCAAGGAAGCTCGCTTGAACCGGGGCCAGCGTTTCGTTGGGGGTCAAACACCTGATCCTCGTCGCGATACCGCGTTCCGCTCGCGAGCGTGTGCTACAACCACCCGAAGTAGGACTCGCTGGTACGTTTTAAAGGTGACCGTGTGCCACTCGAACCGCCTACGTTCACCGGCTCGCTATCGTTTCGTCTAAAGTGTCGCTGCTATCGAGCAGGAAAAGAGTATAGAGGTGCACACGAGCCCGCTGTTAGCATTGTGCCCTCGAGACGGAAATTGCAACCGAGCGAGACCAGATAGCTTTAGATCCGATCGCGAGAACCGGGTGGAAAATTTATTCCTCGCTTAACCGTTTGAGTCCCACGCAGCGCGATCGCGCTGTTCTAATTCGATGTCGAAAAGACCCACCATACCTTTGACTGGAAATTCTCTCTTCACTCACGCATACTTTCATTTTCCATACGAAAATGTCGCGAATATTGCACATAATTTAAATAAAGACACAAGGTCCGAGTAAATCGTGAAATGAATACAGGCGCCCCTCGAGTTTCGCACATTTTTAAAAATTCAACCTTTTAACACCGGAACTACTAAAGTAGTGAAAATTACCAATTGGTGATTATTCATAGCAGCTTTATAAATTCACTGTGGAAAGCTTCTAAAGTTTACTATGGTTTTCGGAAAAAAGTATAAATAAAAATTTGTTTTGTATGTATTTGGTATTATTTCGTGTGATTTTCAATTTAATCTCTTCTATACGAATAAGTGCACTTTAATTGTCAATAGTTCTAGAGTTAAAGGTGCATTAACACTGGAACTACTAAAGTAGTGAAAATGACCAATTGGTGATTATTCATAGCAGCTTTATAAATTCACTGTGGAAAGCTTCTAAAGTTTACTATGGTTTTCTGAAAAAAGTATAAATAAAAATTTGCTTTGTATGTATTTGGTATTATTTCATGTGATTTTCAATTTAATCTCTTCCATGCGAATAAGTACACTACAATTGTCAGTAGCTCTAGTGTTAAAGGTGCATTAACACTAGAACTACTAAAGTAGTGAAAATGACCAATTGGTGATTATTCATAGCAGCTTTATAAATTCACTGTGGTAAAGCTTCCAAAATTTACTATGATTTTCTACAGAAGGTATAAATAAAGATTTACTCTCTATGTATTCAATATCTTTTCATGTAATTTCGAATTTGATCTCTTCCATGCAAATAGGTATACTTTAATTGTCAATAGTTCTAGTGTTAAAGGTGCATTAACACTGGAACTACCAGAGCAGTCAAAATGACCAAAAGTTTCAAAAATTAAAAACATCTGTGAATTAATTAAGACAAGCGCTATCTCTTCTCGATAAGATTTTTTCGACCTCCCCTAGGACTCAAACGGTTAAAATTTGAGGTAAAGCAGTGGCCAAAGGCAACCAATGTCCTTTTTTTAGCTCTGGTCGATCAGCATTCATCGACAACGGTGACGTTTCGCGTGGCCGTTCGCTCGTTTCGAAGTCTGAAAGCTTGAAGGGACTTTTTCTTGGTAGGGCGGCCAGAACTCATTACACGTCCTGTAAGAGTTCCGACAGTTTTCGAGGCGAAGTTGGATTAGACGTTGGCAGCTCGTTAACCAGTCTTTCCCGACCTCTCACTGGTACCATTGTGCGGCTTGTATTAATTAAAAAGAAAAAGAATGAAAGAAAAATGAAAATTCACCGGCTGTCCGACGCACGAGCTGTGTGTAATCTCTTCTCCGTGTTCTCCTTTCCTGGATACCGCGACCGAGCTCATCAGTTTCCGATTTTCTCATCGATATCCGGCGGGAGTCCAACTCGTACTTAAAAATGAAACACGCTGAGAGACGCGGGGCAAGCAGAAATTAACGTTGAATCAACGTTTACATTCAAACAGGAACTGGCCAACGGCACAGAATGATTAATCTTTTATCAAACGAGCGTCAAACGAAGAAGCAGAATGATTGGGTGTTAAGAAACCCAGAAAGTTTAGAATTTCTGTTACCCAAGGTGTTTCAAATAAAAATTGACAGTAGCCGACAAAAGTTTAAGACCAAAGGGTCAAAAAAAGCAAATTAATTAATTAACTGATAATTAAATGATAATTTTGCAAATTTTCAAACTGATAGGATTAGATAGTCATATAAGTAAATTTCAATATATTCCTTAATTAAACCAAATGAAATTGAATATTTATGAATATTATTAGATATTTTACACTTAAAAATTTTTGAAGTTAGTGTTACTTGACGACTAGTCATCTCTCGAGCGCAAAGGGTTAATGGTCGCATGCATACACAGTTAAACTTCACAATAATATCACACGACAAGCCTGTGCTAATTCTATGCTAATCGATAAATAGTGTGCTACCATAATGACGATAAAAATCAGTATATGAACAATATTTATGTGTTTATTTATTTATACAGGAAAAAGTCCCATTGGTATAATACATGAAAAGTATAGTGTCACAGTCAGACAGAATGTATGACCTAAATTAAATATAATTAAGAATTAGGATAAATTAAACTAAATTGAGTAAATAAAAATTAAAATACATTAAATTAACATGGCATGTTAAATAGTAACCGTTTAAGCAAAATAGGGGTTGAATTAAATAGATCTATGAGTGATATGACATTGTTGACATTAATAATCATTCAGTTATAATAGATAAATATTTGCATACCATAAAACTCTAATATGTTTTGCATTGTCCTGTCGTCTTAAACTTTTGTCCGCTACTGTATATTACTGCCTCCGACTTGAGCCTCGGAGATAGCTGAAAGTACAGGGGTGACGCATTGGTCCGGGCGCAGCTGGCCGCCAATTTATCGAAAGGAAGACCGATGATCGCCGGAAGGGAGTAGCGGAAGCTCGGGGAACCGCAGTGACAGATAGCAGCCCCTGGTGGATCGATCGATCCGCAACGAAATAAAATATGCTCGCGAGCACCCGGTCGTAATTACAAGTAGCGAAGAAAAATATCTTGCTCCGTTACCGGAGGAGGGTTGAGGGAACCCAGTCTGCATTGGTGGAAAGGGTTGGAACGGTTCGCGTGCACGGCCGCGAGTTCGTCTTGGCTTCCGGTGGCTTGCATGTTCCGAATCCACTTGTATCGGCTTGGTCGGTACGAAACGGAGGTTATGTCTACTCTACGTTATGATAGGGGTGAAGTGTGTGCATCTAAATGGGGGTGTGCATTACATGTGGAAATTCGGCAGGTCAAGAAAAGCTAATGTATTCAGAGAACGGTTTCTCTAAACGCATAGGTACTTGCTACCTCGAGGAGGGAAGCTCGAAAACAATTAGCTGACACTTGATGTGCAATTAGTATTGATAGTACATGGTGGTTTCGATCTTTCGATTATTGCTCTCAGAATGGCTGGAATTAATTCTGCTACGTTCCTAAGATGTTGCTGCAATCACTCATCCTCTAACTTCATTCAAAGAATTCGTGGTTTGCAAAAAAATGGCCCCCTCAAGTAGGCTATTAGTAACAGTTCCTTTATCTGTCACTCAAAATTGAGGAGATTTTTTAGAAAAAGCGAAGCAGGATTAATTTTGACTATAGAATAGAATATTTAGCAGACAGACTAATTTTAAATGTTTCGTCTCGTAGTAAAGAGCAGCAATGGTTTAAATTTAAATTTACTTAATTCCTTAGAATTAGGCTACTTCTAGATCATTGCTAGTTCGTCATTTTTCATTATTTTCTTCTTGTTCGACTAAAATCACCGTTTTCCACTCGTTCCATCGTTGATGCAATCTTCATCGAAGCAGATTCGAGCAGTTTCGAGGGAAAATGCCAGACGAAGTACGTGTCGACGCAACGAAAGCGGGGCCGTTTTTTTAAAATACTTTGTGCAGGGCTAGTTAAGTTAAATAATGAACGAAGATTGGCCCGGTCAGTCTGGTGAGGGTTGGAAGCGGGCATCGAGCCACTTTGATGTCTGGCGGCAGCCACCGATTATGGAATCAATTATTGCACGCCACTCTCTTTCGTTCTGCGTCCCTTTTTCGCTGTCGAACCGGTGGCTCGCCTTTCAGCCTGGCTCCCACTCGAATTCAGCCCCCCCCACCTTCCACCCTTTTGCCCCTCCATGCCAGCGAGCCCTCGTGTCAGCGCGAGGTGGAAGATTTATTCTGTACGGGAAGAAATTGCCCGGTCGAACGGAGTCACGGAGAATCAATTCCGCGAAAGGTCAGACCAGTCCAGGTTAAGGTCCACCCGCGTGTACAAGGATGCCGCCATTATCGTCGTATAATCTACGTCAATTACCCTCAGCGTGCAAGAGTATCGCGGAAATAGGACCCTAACTGTCGGTACGTGCTTATTTCCTCGAGTTCGAGGCGATCCGTAGGCCTCCGTCTTAACAGCAAACCATGTGATTTCGATAAAAATAACGGTACGTACGCAACGGGCAAATAATTGCAACTGAGAACGAAGGTGGGCGAGGTCGTAGGACCACTTGTTCAAGGGATTACAATTCGGTGACAAGAATAGGGATACAAGCTGATAGGTGGATCTTGGAAAATCATAAACTTTATTATCGCCTAACAGCCTCTCTGGTATAAAAAGCGTATGGTTGTACTCTATAGGTAACGTATAAGCGTGAAAACGACGTCGAAAGTAATACTGATACGATTCGATAACAGACTGTCCGTTAACACTGGCTCTTGTTCTTTTTACTCTCCTTAATAGAGATCACGTAACGTTGCGCGACATTTAACGGGGGAGAGTAACCATCTGCGTAGGTTGCGTCCTCGAAGAGGACTTCGTACTCTTCGGTGGCCGTGGTGGGCAACTGATTCACCACTGCCTTGTAGAAGCAGGTTGTTTGAGGGTACAGTGCCATCACTATGGACCCTTTGGGGAAGAGGGCATGAGGATCGGTTTCTGGATTAGCCCTCATCAACGGGAGGGGCACCACCCTTCGTCGCGACAGTGTGTGCCTGTCCTTTTGCTCCTCGTCGATGTCGTCCACCTCGTACTTATTCGTCGTTGGATTGAACTGAACCACTTCCGCCAAGATCCAGTTCTCTTCTTCCTCTGAGCCCTTTACCAGTGCAGCCACCATGTCTCCCATTTTGGCGATATACGTTGGTTCCGCTGGGATTGCTCCGCAAAGAGGGGGTGGTTTCGCTCCTGGTGTCTTCCCTACGTATAGAGGGAGTGTCTGCGCGGTGCTTAACAGCATCTTCATCAGGGCACCACGACGAATGGTTTCTTTATTTCCTGCGTTCCTGGCTTGTATCCGTCTTTCGTTCCTAATCGCACGGATTTCGTTTATCTTCCCTAACGCCTTTCGCAAAATCTCTTCCTCCTGTTGGGAGTCACCCATTGCTGCATTGTATAGGTTCTTCAGCTTCTGTTGGTAGTAGGGGGATACTTTATCCTCCGGTGTTACTTTCTCGTACGTTTTCATAATGTTGTTCAGGTTGTGTTCCGATCGAACACGCTGCGTCTCGATCTCGTGGACAAGGTGATATAAATTTTTCAACCGTTCCTGTATTTGGCTGGCCGCAGCATCTGTGGTGAACGGCATCTTGGATCATCCAAGTGATCTAAGCCGACGTAAGGTTTATGCAACGTGGCCTTTATACTTCTATGTTGTGTGATAAGATCTGTAAGTAATTCATATTTATGTGAAATTTCATTATACGGAATTAGTATGACTTTCTTTTATGAATGAAAATGTATGAATGGATTCAGTATTTGTATCTACATATTAACACTAGAACTACTGATGATCGGGGTACACTTATTTGTAATAAAAAAATTAAATTGAAAATGGTATGAAAATCTAATTAATATTGGCGGAAACAAATCTTAATAATCATTGTAAAGGCATAGTAAATTTTTAAAAGTGAAAATAAAATAATAAGTTTAGAATGTTTCCATAAAAAATTACGAATTTTTATCCCCTTAACAGTTCTAATATTAAACTATATATGCAAGGATATTACACAGCACATAAAATAGTATTAAAAATAATAAATTAGTTAAGAAAAAAGTTTTAAAGCTTCAGAAGATTTGAACTCGCGACCCCCACGATTCGAGTACATACTACACTATGGCATAACCTATTTCGCACTTTATTCAAGAAATTGGTATTACCATTTAAAATATTTAATAAATTATACTACTAGTAAATACTAGTTATAGCAGACGTCACTGAGAAATTATTATACAACGAAATAAAACACTCTTCACGTATAATTGGAAGTGAAACCAGTTAGATAGCGAATAAATGGTTCAATAAAAGCATGCTAACTAACGAGCGTTACAGTATGTACCAAGATAGAGACGTACCTCATTCTATCCAGAAAAAGTCAATGTCCACTTCGTTGACGTAAATAGTACAATGCTCGTCTTTCTAACGCGAAGTTGCAAGCGACACTAAACCATACCAATGTTGCACGATCGACTGTGCGTACGCTTCTGCGCCATACTGCTTCTCCCACCATCCACGACACGGGATAACGTGCAAGACTGACTAAGGCGATGCTGCTATCTGCCGGCAAACGCTTCAACCAACCGCATGGCAATAATTTCGTCTGTTACGTGTATAATCCTTTACCGCGGAATTCTTCCCGAACAATTTACGTGAAACGTATTGTAAATCGAAAATGCACAGAATGACAGTTATAAAATGGAATGTACCGTAAATAACCGGGGATTAAAAGCTTAGTTTTATAAACGGTCAATGCAAATCGACACACGAAACAAGTATGGAATAAGTTTCGTCCGAGCAGACAAAAAATGGGAAATTGCAGCATGTTTTGAATGTTTCTGTTTGCTTGCACTTTGTTGAGGTTTGCATAAATGCTACCCACCGACTACTATTCCAATTTTGCATTTCTTGAATATGTAACATTGGTGCTAATTAAAAGAAATTAATATAAGCTTCCTGAAGCTTTCCTGTAGATTCCTGAACGAAACTTTTGGAGGTTAAAATTATAAAAGCTTACAATTATTTTAAAAAATCTGTAGTTTTCACAAATTGTTTATAATTATACTTATTAATATATTAAGGAAACATACTTTATCTCATAAATTAATACTTTAATTTAATATTTCCAATTAGTATCATTTTACACTTACAGTATTAAAGATCAGGAAACAGCCAAACTGCTTTCATTCAAACTAAATTAATAAAAAACAAAATAAAAATATCAATAAAAATAAAAAATAATTCAAATTTAAGTAACAAATCAAAGTTTATCGTGACCATTCAGTAAGTCACATGTAAACTCGTAATCATTTGCAATTTCACAAATCTAACTTAACACAAAAATACGAACAAACTATTCTATCTCACATCGTTTAAAGTCATAGCGACGAAACTATCTCGAGGATGGAAAGGAGTGCTCGATAGCAGGCGCGAAGAATAATCAATTCGTTGGTAAATTACACGACGCGGCCAGCCGTGTCCACGACGACTCGCATAAATCACGAAGCGCGGAAAAGCTCTCTATCGTTCTTGTTAGGTGGCAGATGATGTACTGCCCCGGCCACTGCCCGATCGTGCATCAGAGGCGGCGTGCATCATCGCTAACGGCCGATAGCCAGAGACGAAGCTGGCTGCACCATGGAGAATCCCATAGGCAACAACATCAGCGGGCACGATCGTTTCAGCTGCGTTCCAGCGTGAGCTCACCATAAACGTACATAAACGCGGAGCAGCCGGGGTTCTTACGAACTCTGTGACCTATCCGCAATGAGATGCGTGTCACGCGTGCCACTGACGCGTACGTGGCCCTCACACAGGCGCGGGTCTCTGAAATCGCAGCCGATTCAACCTGTTCCCAAGCAGCGTGAACAATGCGCCGCCAGAGGCCACGTGGGATGAAACGTTATATTGTGCTGCTTTAGAAAACTTCTGGATGCTGGTTGTTTGTGTAGGTTGGTCAGCGTTTGGAAAAGGATAGGGATAGCATTGGTTTAGGTGAATGAAGTTTGAACCTCAGAGCAATTTAAATTTATTTTTTTGGCTACTACATGGGTTGGTGTAGGATGCTACTTTAAGAAATTTATTGATGATGGATTGATGGAACTTTTAGAACTACATTAATGTCTTATTATTATGTAAAAAGGACATGCCTTGACTGACTAACTGATTCGTTATCGTAAAGCCTAAACTATTGAAGCTAGAAACATGAAATTTGGACAATTGTTTCCTTTCATGACGTAGGCACCCACTAAGGAAGGATTTTTTTTTATATTCCACCCTTAAGGGGGTTAAATAGGGGTTGAAAGGTAGTTTGAAAATTCGCCGATTTTGTAGCAAGCACTATAAAAACTGATATTTAGCTTTTTGGTCAGGAATAAAGTATTCCACAAAAATTTTCAGAGATCAACCCCCGAGGGGGGAAAAATAAGGGATGAAGGTTTATTTGAAAATTCGGTGATTTTGAAGCTGAGTACTATATAAAAAACACAGGCAACAGCTAATAAATATATATATTGCTAAATTATACAATACATATGTTATTATATAAATAATGCTTATCTAAGAAATTTGTGTGGATAAGCTAAACAGTTTCCTTTTTAATTTTTGTTTGATGGATTCACATTATTTTAACTATCCTTTGCTTTAGTTATGCAGATTGCCAAGTAGTATGAAATCATGTATTTGATACTGTTCCATTTAGGTAGATGAAAATAGGTACAATTGAATGATGCTTTGAACCTATAGTTTTATCGCAAGTTACAAATAATTCTTTTCTTGGTAGTTGCAATATCGATCAGGTAACATGACATGTTACCGTGACAAAATACTATACGCAGTAGCGATGCATTATTTATGTCAGCCTTTGTAAAGCAGAAGAGTCATTGCTCGCCGCGATTCTAAAATAGCCGAGGACCTTGCACACTTGTTACTATTTCCAGCGATAAAATTCGAACGGGGAAAGTGACTCACGGAAACGATGATCGCCGGGCGAAAAAATAAAAATCATTTGTCGTTACGGTGACTTTGATGCATGCGCCGACGTTAACTCTCCAAACACCGCAGTGACACACGTTTTATCCTCGAGGAACCGTACTCGCTTCCACCCGGTAATTATCGCGCTCCTTTGATTTATCCCCTAACAACGCTCATTTGTAACGCCTCAGTCCGGGGGAACAAATTATTTGCTCGTAAACGAAGAAAACAATAAATGATTCGACTTTATTATTACAGGATATTAAACCGTAATAGATTATCCCGGATTCGGTTGATCGATAGCGTCTGCCTTTAACTCACACGTGATATTAATCCCGCCTTATGGCCGCCGCCACTTTCCCACATGCCTAGCGCCGCGGCGATTACGTTTCATCATGCGTGCCTAACCTGTACAAGGACCGCGTTCGTCTCGCTCGCAACGATTCTAATGATTGAAGGACGTCGAAATTTAGCGGCACCATTCAAACGTGCATTTGCACGGTCGTCGGGGGTTCCTCGCCGCCATTAACGTTACAATGTTTATTGCAATACCGTGGGTTGCGCAAGACAGGTACATGCGTCTTACGATCAGCTAGATGTACAGTCGGACGCAAAAGTTTTCGTCCACTTGTCGCGTTTGGGATGTGTATTATGTAAAATAAACAAAAATACGTACATGCAATTATTAATTCATTCCACATTAATGCAGGTCAATTTTTGTGTGTTTTCACTTCAGTTTTGTGTAATTGTGTACTTTTTTTCCGTTACTTACATATTACACTAAGTGTGACACCCAAGTGGACGAATGCTTATGCGGCAGACTGTACACGACCGCTCATAATTATTTTTTCCACCTTATTCTGCATGCCATATTCGAAATTGCGAAAAGTTTCAGAAAGGAGGTTATTCTTCTTTTGAATAATCATACATGCATTTTGAAAAATCTGTAACATAATTTTTTGTTTGGCAAAATATTCGTTTATTCAATAGATGAACAGTTAATTATGAACGGTACTGTACGCTGGGAAGACATTTTATAGACCTAAGTCATACGTACAATCGGTTACATAAATATTCGCCCACTCATCACATTTGGTACAGTATATAAATAGACAGCAAATACATAGCTACATATGACTTAAATGAAAAATACAAAAGTTTATCTTTATCAATACAGAATAAGTTAATGTTTCTAGAAATTGTTTATTACATTGTTTTATAAATTGTTCGGTTTTCTTTTATAACGTAGACTGTTAGTTCCAGGAATGGATGGGGATAAACCTGCGACAATTAAGCGGGCAAAAGTGTGCAATTTACACTAAAAACACGATAACACCATTGAAACACATATCAATAGTGTTTTGTCATTATTTTCCGGTGTGTATATCATTTGTTCGTCTGGTCCTTGGCTGGTCCACAGTATAAATTCACAGTTGGGCTCAATTTCAAGTTCATTAATGCTAATGTATTACACATGTACCAATAGTGTTTTGTCATTATCTCCAAATGTGCTTAACACCTGCTCGACCCGTCCTCGACTCGCAGGTAGCATAAACCGACAGTTAAGCGGGCATCACTGTATTACACACACGACACACGATGGTTGGACGAACACTTATGCGTCCGACTGTACGTATCTCTGAGTCGGCGCGCGCAATTAGCGGTACATTCGTACGTACACGTGTATTATCAACGACCGTCGTCCCTGTCATTTCGCTTCTAAGCATTGATTTATTGCCGTGGCACGCGGTTGGCAGGATAATTATTGACTACTTTGCCCACGGCGGACCTGCCCGTTTTGTTCCCTAGCGAAATTCGCTTCGCGCTGATAACGTCTGCCCCCCTCACCACCACCCCCCCTTTCCCCGTTCACTCTAGCTCAACGCGTTTTGCATATAATGCTGAGAAATTCATTTGTCCTCAAATATGATTCATGAACTCTTAGGCAACGTAATATGCCGTTGAATCGCGGCGCTGTACATGATAATTAGACATCAATGGGCCGGCGTTGTACGCCGATTAACAATTCAAATCAACAGACGTTCTTACGGCTTACTTTGCATCAATTAGGCATAAAATATCGTTCTAATGGGCGGACCACTGTGCAACGAGCCGCGTTTTCAACGAACACAATTTCCCGGGGCTGGCCTCGGGTCTTCCACCCCCGTTTTCCTTAATTACCGCCGTTGCGACTGGATTTTCCACGGAATTGTCCGCGTAAATATTTCACAACCTTTGCTCGCTGCTACGCGACAAATGCTGGGGAACTGGAAACGCTGCATCCTCCGGGAAACGAACGATCTAATTATGGAGAACAAATCAGGTGACAATCGCAATCACTGCACTTTTATGCTTTCTTGTCAACGTTTATCACGAACTAGCTAAATCTAGTGTTAATACTCTGGTTACTTTAATAGGGTTACAGAAGTTTTATACAGATTTCATTTTCCCAAGGTGTACATTCACTTTCGATTTTCACTATACTTTATTATTTTATTAGTCATGCTTAGGAGGAGCTATCATTCAATCATCCCCCTCTGGATCCTTCACTGCTCCTTCTCTATGATAAATTGATTAGCTGTAAGGTTCTTTTTCTTCTGTCTTTGTAACATGCTAGTTGTTGGCCGCGGTTTCAATTTCAACTATTTTCAAGAAATGTCCAACTTTGGGAGCCCTTAAATTTAATTTTAACCAGAAAGTTATGTCAAACAACCATTCAACCTCTATTTAATTCCCTTAGTTTGGTTTCATTGTTATTAATAGTAATAACTGCCACAGGACAATCCTGTTGTCACCCTTAATATTATTCTTGCACTTTCCTTCGTGGACTGGAACAAGTATGCATCGGATGCTTCCTTTAAATTGAGCAGAAAGCTAGACATATCAAATTTGGTTTCATTGTTAATAATAGTAATAACTACCACAAGACAGTCCTGTTATCACCCTTAATATTATTCTTGCACTTTCCTTCGTGGACTGGAACAAGTATGCATTGAATGCTTCCCTTAAATTGAGCAGACAGTTAGACATATCAAGTTTGATTTCATTGTTAATAATAGCAATAACTGCCACAGGGCAGTCTTGTTATCACCCTTAATATTATTCTTGCTCTTTCCTCTATGGATTGGAACAAGTATGCATCAAATGCTTCTTTTAGATTGAATAGAAAACTAGACATATCAAGTTTGGTTTCATTGTTAATAATAGCAATAACTGCCACAGGGCAGTTCTGTTACCACCCTTAATATTATTCTTGCTCTTTCCTCTATGGATTGGAACAAGTATGCATCAAATGCTTCTTTTAGATTGAGTAGGAAGCTAGACATATCAAACTTAATTTCACTGTTAATAATATAATAGTAATAACTACCACAGGGCAGTCTTGTTACCGTAAATCTAGTGTTAATCCCTCTAATATTTTCGAATGGTTTCTCGCACAGCCTTATCCACTTATTACCCATCTATAAATCCGTCAAGAAAATTCGATGGTCAAAGAGTTAGCACAGTGTTCGTTCTCCTATGCTAAACCCTTACACGTTTGACATTTCCATTCTACGCCTTGCCAAGGATTTGTTTGAAATACCGTCTGGGCCGGCTGGTATCCGGCATCGTGGCCGGATTAACGGCTGCAACAAGTCGTTAAGTTGGCCGTGGTAAAGGGTCGATATTAGATGAAAATCGAGTCGGTTGTACGCGACAGGGCTCCGTGCATCGTTCGATCGGCCGAGTTGTTTGACGTGCGTCCTCGATTTATGCGAGGGGATCCATTCGTTCCTCGCCATGCGATTCTTTGTTTCCACCGTGTTTTCAGACTGTTCCCGTTCGTGTGCTAGGCGCATAAATGTCACGGGTGCAATGATAAATTTCGCGCGCAGGTCTTGCCGGGTTACTGCACCTCTCGTTCCTGCCTCTCGTTCGACGTTGGTGTCTATAAACGTATCGTATTGAGGAACGGCGCTGTTTTCATGTTTGTTAAACAATACTGTATAACACGGAATTTTATTGTATTATTCTAGTTGATATAATCGCATTAAAAAATAGGTAATACTTTTTGGAAACGTGTAAAGAACCTTCGTATGATCCTTTTTTTTTGGTCTGACTTTGTCTGATTTAACCCTTTGCACCCAAGAGGTGACTGTTAGTCGCCAAATGATAGTTTCACAAATTTTACATCTTTAGTTAGTTTGTTTATTAGTCAGACCCTGAGGTTAAATAGTCATATATGTAAGTTTTAGTAGATGACTTAATTAAACTAGATGTAGTTTAATATAAGCTTTGCAAATGTTTTGCACTTGAATATCTTTGAAGTTAATATTATTAGATAGCTAACAGTAGCCTCTCGAGTGCAAAGGATTAAAGGCCTACACTTAGCAACATCCCACCTCCAACTTAACCCTTTGCAGTCTCATCACACATAGTGCTGCATCAATACTATTAACTTCGTCAACCAAGAATATTAACCTTGGAGAAAGTTGCAATATATAAAATTCAAGATATACAACCTAATAAATTGCAAATCTAGCGTTTCTGTTTCCTACAGCAACATGATTATCCATGTGTCAGACTTCTGTTAGGCAGAAATTTGTACAATTACACGTCCCAAGAGACGACAATACATTTTCATTCGATTTCATTATTCTTTTTGCATTGAAAAATAAATAATACCTACTAACAAAATATAAGTTATCTTCAACTGACTTAAAGGCCTACACTTAACATCATCCCACCTCCATTTTAACCCTTTGCAGTCTCATCACCCATAGTACTGCATCAGTACTATTAACTTCGTCAACCAAGAATATTAACCTTGGAGAAAGTTGCAATATATAAAATTCAAGATATACAGCCCAATAAATAGCAAATCTAGCGTTTCTGTTTCCTACAGCAACATGATTATCCATGCGTCAGACTGCCGCTAAGCTCAATTACACGTCCCAAGAGATGACAATACATTTTCATTCGATTTCATTATTCTTTTTGCATTGAAAAATAAATAATACCGACCAACAAAATATAAGTTATCTTCAACTGACTTAAAGGCCTACACTTAACATCATCCCACCTCCATTTTAACCCTTAGCAGTCTCATCACCCATAGTACTGCATATTACACTTGGAAAAAGTTGCAATATATAAAATTTAAGATATACAACCTAATAAATTGCAAATCTAGCATTTCTGTTTCCTACAGCAACACGATTATCCGTGTGTCAGACTGCCGCTAGGCAGAAATTTGTACAATTACACGTCCCAGGAGACGCCGGTACACTTTCGTTCGTCGACGCTCCAGAAATCCACGTTTGTTGGCCGATAAACGTGCTCGTAACGAATATCACGTAGCAGACAGGGCGGCAAAGTGAATAGCATTGTGCCTGAGATTCTACCCCGGGGCCCGACATCTCCTTACGCCTCGTTAGACGCCTTGTTTCGCGCCACGGAAATACACGTACGGTGTATACGGTGTAATATCGCGGATTGTGACTGCTAAGCTCGTCGCCTTTCATAATACTGGTTTTAATGGCCCATTCTGGGCCCCGCCTGGCTGTCGAGCAAAAAGGAATTGATTTTCACGCCGGCACCACGCGACTACTTCACCCGGGGGAAACGTGAGCGCCTATGATGCAGACGGATGGCTAACGTTCGCCGGCAAATTCATGGCTATTAATCCGTTTCATTCGCAATTTTTTTCGCTCGGCTCGCATCATTGAATCTTGTTCCTTAACGTCCGCGATTTCTAAAGAACAATTTCACGGATTCCCTTAATAATTTTGAATAATCACAGCGTCGAGCAACAGCGGGTTAAATGTCCCATTAACGCAACGTGTGGCGGTGCTAACTCATTAGTATGGCGAGGTTGAAATTTTTCAACGAATGAGAATTCTGTGCGCTTTGTGCAACTTATTGCCTTTAAGATTATCGCGTTAAAAAAAAAAAACGTATTCACACGCGAGAACAAGAATAATCTATCTGTACCTGTAAAAAGACACGTCTTCACTGACCGATTCATGATCGTAAAGCTTAACCCCTTGCCATACCATTTAACTCAATGAAATCCAGGCCCAACCGTTAGAAAAAAATCAAATATTTCAATCGTTACCTCTACCATCAAACAATTTTTAATATATTTGGCCCAATCTTTATTCTACGTGTTAAATTCGTAATTTTCACGTTTGACTCGCATTTGAATCCACGAGTCTGACTCGTGACACTCATGTTTGGTCCAATATTGTCATGACAAGTCAGACTCGTCAATGTACGTCAAGGGGTTAAACTATTGAAGCTGGAAACATGAAATTTGGACAATGGGTTCCTTTTATGGCGTAGGCATAATTCACTGAGGAAAGATTTTTTGATATTCAACCCCTAAGGGGTTAAATAGGGGGGAAGGGTTACAACAGTTTTATAATTTGCAAACATTGTGTGAATATTCACTTTTATTGCGATAGAACACTATTTATTGATTAGCATAGAATACGAATTTTGTTTATCGTGCTATTTCTCATAAATTAATTAGTTTACTTTTATTGTCTCTTCCATCTTATTCTTAAACTGTTGTCTGTTACTGTACATCATACAGAATTTGCAAAGCTGAGAGAAAAATAGATCAGGATACATTTGTATCAATGGAAGTCAACAAAAATTGCTAAGAATAACAATAATTGTCTTTGCAAATCTTGTTCATGAAATCCAAAATCCGTCAAATTGAAGGGCCCTGTAAACCTAGTGTTAAACTATGTAACACAAGAGAACTTTAGAATTTATTTCATATTTTCTATCTTATATTTATTACAAATTAGCAGTTCTAACAGAAGAGTGCACATATTTATTTATCTCTGACCTTCACGTTATCAAAAAAGGGGGTATTTTTATTTTTATCACACCTTTATTTCATTTTCTGAATTATTTGTCTTGTTGTATGATCCTGTGTTATAGAACGATTTCCTCGAAATAAACGTGATTACATCAAACACCTGATTTCCCTATTTCTAGTTTCCCTATGAATGGGAATTGCTTCGTGATCAGCATGCTTCCTTTCTTTTGTTTGCTGCAAGCAAATTTTTGCACCGCTAATTCTACACGCGAAAGGTGAAGAAAATTAGCATTCGAGACATCACGATTTCCCCTTATCTCATCGATCGCGGTGAAACCGATTTCTGACGCCTTGCACGCGAGAGAACGTTCTTTATCGAAGTTAATAATATCACCGGTTGGCGTGAGCGAACGTGTGCGATCGGCAAGAGCAGACAGGTGTATTAAGAAGTTATAGGAAAATTGAATTCGCTTACAGGGATCTACGATGCCTGTTTTTCGCCGCGGCCACGTTATCCGGTCTTTCATCGCCAGAAAACACCGTGTATCGGTGTTTAAATTGGCGTAGTTCGCGTCTGAATCCAAGCAAATTACCATTCGCGGTATCGTGCCGCTTTTATCGACTATCTAGAATATCTTACTCGCGATTCTGTGGCGCAATAATGGAGAGAGGTGTGATGAAAACGGACTGCGCCGTTGAATAGATTTACATTTTCATCTGCGAGATCGAGGAGGATTCGTGGTGAACATTTAGATAAGGAAGAATTCTCCCGACTGTACTACAGTCCGCTTCAAAAGTGTATCAACTGCTTGGCATCTTAATGCTCTGATCTTTTAGTAATAAATTATTGTACACTATCGTCTCAATATGCAGGGAGTATTAATGTACACAATGGTAACTTGAATCCAGGTTAAAATAATTCTTGATAATTAATTAATTACTTGCAGTAAATTTTTTTAATTTTAATGGAATGTCTAACTTTAAATTCTTTAGAACAAGATTTTTATGAGATATAGGAGGTTTCAGTTAGATATGCATAATTTTCTGCTTTCCTTGGCAGTTTAAGTAAAAATACAATTTTTTGCAAATTTATACATCTCTAATATAATAATAATAAATTTTCTAATTGAAAACGTGTATAATTCAATTATTAAAGGATCGATATATTTTTAATTCAATTACTAAGGAATCGATTTATTTTTGTAGTTTAATTATTAAGTGACTGATATATTTTTAATTGGATTATTAAGGGATTGATATATTTTTAATTCAGTTATTAAGGGATCGATTTATTTTTAATTTAACTATTAAGGGATGGATTTATTTTTGATTCAATGATTAAGGGATTAATATACTTTTAAAGTGATTTATGCGTGACCAACAGGAAATAGGATAAAATGGAGAAGGTCTTTACTCAGTGCATACTGAGATAAATAAATTAGCATAAGCGTGGCTTGAATTTGCACCCTTTATCTGAAGCATCTTGCTTCCGCTCTCCAAAGAGAACACGCTTCGAATGAAACGTTTCCTTTCGTGCAATCGGGTGCACGTGCTCTGATAAGATAAATGAAAGTGCTTATCGTCTCTCGTCGAGATTTCGTGTAATGGTAATTTTTGGGGCAACGGTAGCGAATACTGGAACGAAAGATCGAATCGCTGACGCCGTGGACGAGCTGCTGAGGACTCTGGTGACGTTTGATTTACGACAATGTCCGGTTGTAGGTGACCAGAATCCTGGATACAATTCTTTTATTCCCCTCGAGAAGGCGACAAGTCCCTTGGTCCCTGTATAATGCAGGGACAAGGGCATTAACGCGATTGAATCGGCGTTGGCTGGACGTAGATTCCTCTTGCGACGTCTTCGCTCGTGATCGATTTCTTCTGGTACATCCGTTTTCCAACTTTGAGGATTTGGGTCTGAAATTGGCTAGTCGTGATAGCTAGTTCAGTTATTTACTTATTTATTTATTTTTACCACGGAAATACAAAGAATTAATAAGATAAGGGATAAAAGGATAGCAAAAAAAGGTGCTTAACGGACATTTCTCGTATATTTATTGTACAGAATTAAAAATTTCAGAGCTGAGAAGACAATAAACTAGGATTTATTCGTATCGTTCCATAAATGAAAGTTATCAAAAATTGATAGGAATAATAGTAGGCAATTATTTATGTAAATTTTGCTCGTGAAGCCTAAAACCTTTCAAATTCACGGGTTCCATAAGTGTTAACTAGTGTTAACTTA
Organism: Tetrapedia diversipes; assembly: GCA_033822845.1. Classification (NCBI taxonomy): domain Eukaryota; kingdom Metazoa; phylum Arthropoda; class Insecta; order Hymenoptera; family Apidae; genus Tetrapedia; species Tetrapedia diversipes. The sequence goes on from JAOPTO010002148.1 coordinate 167,472, forward strand.
GTGTTAAGTGTGTTTATCAGGTGATCAAGAAGAATTTGATCTCTTGGTTTTACAATAGGAAAGGAAGCTGTATAAATTTCGAGGAAAACTCAAGTTCATTCAACAAACAATCTGTTTTCCATGATTCAACATTTTTGTAGGTCTTCAATTTATCCATTTCAATGAAGGAGCATTAAAATGTATAAGTATGAGTATTTCAGGAAGTGCGATGGTAAATTTGCTACATAGTATTATTCAGCGAGCTGGACATTTTCAGATTGCAAACGGGCTAATCCACTTTTAGCTGAATTAATGAAACCTATTAAAAGCATCGTGCAATTTTTACCCTCGAACCTCCCGCGAAATGAAACCACACGACTGTCACGAGGTGAACGAATAGGAAGCTGGCATACATTCAGGGGCGAGATTATTTTAAGCGGTGCGGTGTGCGATTTAGCTGCACTTGAATAATTAAACCGCTCTGCTCTATCTTTCTCGATTCTAGCTTCTGGGTAGATTGACACTGGCACAGAGGAAGAGGGATGAGGGGAGCGGGGTGGAAGAAAGTGTACGTGTCCATCCGAAACGTCCGGGGGCGGCGACAGGAGAAGAGGGTCTAAAAGAGGGGTTGAAATAGCGCTGGCTGACACGTTCGCTCCGGTGACAGGTCGACGAGCGTATTAATAATAAATGCAAACGGCTAACATCAATTTCTCTCTGGCTTCCAACGGCCCGACCCCACCTCCCCCCGCTGCACCGCCAACCCTTTCGAAATCCACCTTCTCGAGCTAAAGACAGAGGGATCGAGGGAGGTAGAGAGAGAAGAGGAGAAACAGAAAAAGATGAAGAGCGAGAGAGAAGAGTAGAAGGAAAAAAACAAAATGAGAAAGAATGAGAAGAGTAAAGAGAGGGATGAAGAAGAAGGAGAGGGGAGGAGAGAAGAGGAGAAACAGAAGAAGATGGAGAGAAAGGGAGAGAAGAGTAGAAGGTGAAAAGCAAAGTGAGAAAGAAAGAGAGAAGTAGAGAGAGAGAGGAAGAAGGAGAAGGAGAGAAAGACAGATCGAAGAGGAGAAGCAGGTGTAGAAGGAGGAAGAGAGAAGAATGTAGAGAGGAAAGAAAAATGATGAAGAGAGGAGGAGAGGGAGGGAAAAAGGAGAAGGTGTGAGAAAAAGAGAGGAAGAAAGAGAGAAAGAGAAAGCGAAAAGAAGGAGAGGGATGGACAGGAGAAACAGATGGAGAAGAGGAAAGAGGGAGGATAGGGGAGAGAGAGAGAGAGAGGTATAAGAAGAAAAGTAAAGCGAGAAAGAAAGAGAAGAGTAATAAAAGGGGAAAAAGAAGGAGAGAAAGAAGAAAAAAGATGGAGAGAGAGAGAAGGAAGATGAGAAAGAGAAAAGAAGAGAAGAAACAGAAAGGATGGGGGAGAAAGAGAAAATGTTGGAAAAGAGGGGGGATGGTGTGCTTATCCACCCCTTTATTTAGTCGCTCGTTTTGCTTGCTTACACACCGGCCTCGGCCTGTCGCGCTTGTCAGCCAGTCAACCCTGCCAAGATACGGGGAAAGACCTCGAGACATCGAACAAACTGCAAATTGGTACCCCGCCTCTCCCATCCCCCCTGTCAGGGAGGCGGGCTATCGTTTCTGCGTGTAAGCCTTTCCGTAGATTCGAAGCGGCGTTAAACTTCGGCTCGGTTGACAATCAGCCTCCACCCGCGATATACCCCTGCCTCCCACCCCATCAGTTTGCTTTAATAATTCAGGCTGGCTTGTTAAAAGCTTTCTACCCGATGACAGGGACGCCGTTCGTGAAACTGACGCTTTAAACGCTTTTCGAAGTTCCGTAACCCGGATTGATTAGCAAATTAATTGATCCAATTCCTAATCTTAACCAACGAAGAACATATTCGCTATATTCATTCTGATTACTCTAGTTCAGCCTATGCAACAAATTAAGTACATTAAGAGAAACTAGGATTGTTGGAAGAACAGCTTTTTCTAGATTCAGGTATTTTTATACAATTCCAAATCTATAGTATTTTTTCAACAATAATGAAAAATCTTCAACATCTTTAAAGATGTGCTAAAAAGAGTCGATCCTGGGGTAGTTAAGAGAGTTAAGACACGAATAGATTTTTCTAGATCATATAGTAACATTTTTAACACTAGGTTTACAGGATCTGTCAATTCGACGGGTTTCGGACTTTATGAGAAAAATTTGCAAAAATAATTACCATTATTGCTAGCAATTTTTGCTAACTTTTACTCGTGCAGCGATACAAATATACCCAAATCTATTTCCCTCTTAGTTCTGCAATTTCAAATTCTGTTGGAAATATATTTTATTGCTTAACATAGGTATATTGGAAATAGCTATACAAGAAGTGTCCGTAAATCTAGTGTTAACGAAAAGAGCTACAGTGAAAGCACTTCTAGGTTTAGCTCGTGATACTTCGAAGCATCTTCTGTTCGACAATAAGATTTGTCACGGCAGAGTTGAGAGTTCTCCGTTCGACTCACTGCAATCTCGTGGATCCCCGCGATCGAGGAAAGGGGAGCGGACACGACACACACGAGGAGAAAGCAACCGTAGATAACACGTCAAAGGAAAACTCGGCGGAGATTTTCCTCGTTAAATGGCTCTCTCGAATACGATGAAAGGGGCGAGTTGGGCTGAGAAAGCCAGCCACAGCTGCGACACGGAGAGCTTTATCAGTGGCCAGATGCACTTCCTTCGGCCCAACGTTCCCCTTTTTTCGTGAAACAGGCCTTAACAGCGTTTGATGCAGCGAACCTTCGTCTCGCATACCTATTCCCTGATAAGAGGGGCAAGGTTGTCGACGAAGACCAATCTTTTACCTCCCATTGGGTAGCAGGGTGGTCATGATCGAGGAGAGGGGTCCACGTTAAGCTGTGCTGCGTGTTTCATCGATTAACCTTCGAACAGCAGATCCTAAGTCCATTCTGACCATTTTGTACCATTTGTCGCGTAACGCCTACGACTTTCAATCATTTATATCAATATGCATCAAACTGAAAATTTTATGAAAATATATTGAATACATAGAAAGCAAATCTTTATTTATATTTTCTGCAAAAAATTGTAGTAAATTTTGGAAGCTTTACCACGGTGAATTTATAAGGGTGCTATGAATAATTACCAATTGGTCATTTTGACTGCTCTGGCAGTTCTAGTGTTAAAAAGTTGAATTTTTAAAAATATGCGAAATTTGGGGAGCGCCTGTATATTACTAATCTGAGCGCGGCGGTCATCGTTGACCCCCACGGCGCCACGGTCAAGTTGAGCGCCGGTCACTAATGACCTCCGTGGCATTCAACGTGTTAACCCTTTGCATTTGAAAGATCACTGTTGGTCCTCTAATAATATTAACTTCCCAGATTTTTAAGTGCAAAATATTTACTAAGATCCACTTATATTGAACTTTATTTCGTTTAGTTAAGTCATATACTAAAATTTACACGTATAACTGTTTAACCTCCAACCTGATTAATAAACGAACTAACTAAAGTCTGAAAGTTTGCGAAGCTATTGCTTGGCGACCCACAGTCGCTTCTCGAGCGCAAAGGGTTAAACAAGACGAAGGGAGCTCGAAACTCCACGAAAAAGTTTTCGAATACGCGCAGACACGGCCGTTAGCCAAGGCTTCTCATCTTCCTAACTAAGATCACGGTCCTCCACTTAGCCGAAGGATTTATACGAGCCAAGTTGAAATCGAATCCCGAACGGATTGAACTTTAAATTCGCCACGCCGGTTATAAATGCAACCAACCCCGCCTCCACCCCCCCCCCCCGTTGGCCGGGAAACTTACGCGCGCTTCCTCGCGTGCGGGGTGAAGAAGTGGAGCGTGCGATCGATGAAAGTGGTTGGCGGAGGTGTGCAGTTCGACGAAACAAAGCCGCGAAGAGAACCGGAAACCGAGGTTGGAACCGGCTAGGTTCGAGCGAGTTAACGATGTTCGCCGGAGTTGCGGAAGGCAGACCCGGGAGACGAGAAGCCACGGGACGAATTAAGCACGGGAACAAGATTTATGATAATTCTGAATCCGATCACAACTGCGACCAAGTTAGGATCGAGCCTCGGGGCGACCAGTTTCTCCGGCAGGTATTCAATTTCATCGTCTCGATAAACTGTACAAAGTTGTGGTTAATCGTTCTGTAAACCGACACCGTGTAGACGTCCCACGGGAAACGGGGGTCCCCTTAACGTGTTTCCGCTTAGCGTATAATTTATGTTCGATTTTTTGCAAAGTAGACAGCGACTACGTGTAGAGATGAGACGACTTGCACTGCGAGTGGGTTCGAACTTGAACAGTTCATAAATAATATTTTGAAGTAAAGTTAAATTTATTGAAGACAGGTTTGAAGTTGCTATTTCGATGTTCATTCGTGTCTAAGGGTGCAGTTTCATTTCTGTGTATAAAATAGTGTAGACAAATTCAATGAAGTACTTGCAAACGAGGGATAATAATAAAAAAGGGAAGTTAAGATATTGAAATAAGAAAAAAGTAGCAATCAAAGCATCATAAATATGTATTTTGAAAAATGTAATGTACAAATGTGCTTCTAAACAGACTGACTTACGATATTGATCAAATACTTTCCTTTGCAGCAAGTTTTAGTTCAGAAAAATACTATCATCCATCACAAACAGTGCTAAGTAATTAACACCTATTCATTCTTTCAAACACTGTCAGTACTCATCCTATTATCTTACTATAGTACTTATCTTACTCACCTACTAATCTTTCTGTTTTACATACCAAAGGGTTTCCTACCCCAAATAAATAAATAAATAAATAAACAGTAACAAAATGGGACAAAAGATAACATTTATCAAAGAAACGATCAAGCAATAATTTTTAAGTTCATCAGATTTATCAGACCCTTGTGTATTCACCGAGGTAACCTAACCCCAACCAGAAATGAGCTGAAAGGAGACAAAACGATGATCCAAGTAATCACAGCAACTTTGTCGGACGAGTTGTCAATAGTAGGTTCGTGCAATTACCGGAATCGGGATCGGATGACAGTAATCTATAGCGGCAACGGGAAGATAGCTCCGCGGGACATGGTACAACCGACGCGACCGTGGAACGAGGAACGGGTATAACTAAAAACATGAAAACGTAGCGAGGACGAGGGGTTCCCTGCGAAACACGAGATAAATAGCATTGTAAACCGGCCCGGGATACGAGTACGCTGCTAGTTTACAGGAATTCCTCGAGTCATATATACCTTAACGCTGCCTTCTAAGCGACGTGCCGATCGTCGATCGAGAGTACCGATAAGTCGATCGATACCGAACACCGCCACGCTGGAAATGGGGTGGGGGAAGCCACGTGGGATACGGGAAACGATGAAGGGCTGCGGGACTAGCAGAGGATAGACGTACAGTACCGATCATAAATACAGTAGCGGACAAAAGGTTAAGACGAGAGGACAATGCAGAGCATGGTGTGCAAATATTGTCTGTACATTCATTTTTATTTTTATTATGGTAGAATAATATTTATTGATTAGCACAGAATGCTAATTCTGTTTATCATGTTATTCCTGATAAATTAGTTAGTTTAATTTCGTTAACATAGCGCGGGTCCCTTATCATGGGACCCGATAATTATTATCAGTCTCATGGTAAGGGACCCAAGCTAAAAGAGGCCCTCTAACCCTATTGTTAAGTTATTTTTACGTTTTATACAAAATATATAATTGTACTAACCTGAAAGATTAAGTTTCTAACAAATTTTAAGTTAGGAATTATACTGATAGAATTGTGGCATTCCCCGAAGTGCGATTTTTTGAAAAGTATAGACTTTTAAACTACGTTGTATAACATTTTACTAATATTGAATTATAGATCCGCTACTGCATCATTATTGATGCTATTATTAATGCTACTGCATCATTGCAATCTTCAAGTTTATTAGTAAAAACTTCTTAATTATGTTAGAATAGGGATAGTGTGTCTTGCAATCACTATTTGTGCTAGGCCCTGCAATTTCTAAGGGCAGCCCTGGTCAACAGTATAAAAATATTAATATAAAACGAATATTTTACAAAGAAAGATATTACAAATTTATTGCTCTTTTGTGATTTATCTTTTTCGAAATTTTTCACGGTTTTGAATGAAGCAAAGACAATAGTGCAGACATATGCATATGGATGGTAGTGTATGTATGAGAAGGGGAAAGAGGTTGGAGAAGAAATAAGGTTTGAATTAGAGGGAAAAACCGAAGGAAAAATTAGGAGGAAGCGTGCTGAGGAGAGAGGGGAGAGAGAGAGAGGAAGCGCCGGTTGGTATTGAGATGCCTGTATGCAAAGCGGAGGCACTCGCTCTTCTGTAACGATCCACGACACGGTAATAAGAAAGCGAAAGGATCCCGTGTGCACTGTGAGCGCATGTTAATTACCGACAATTACAAACCCAATAAATATGGTATTTATGACTCCCCACCTTTAAGCCTCGCAGGCCTGCACCGCCACGCACACTCACCTACGTGTTACACGCACGAGCTTCGTGCACCTACAACGCGTTGCTCTGGCTATTAAGGCGCGTATTCACCGGATAACAGTTCATCGATACTATTTGCTTGTAGTGCTCTCAAAACGCTTGCAAATTTTTACCTAACGTATTCAAAAACAATCCCTGACCAGCTGTACGACAAGTTAACAAGTGGATTTAATAGAACATGGGAATCAGCCTTAAGATTTAATTATGAATAAAGATGTACATATTGTAAACGATATAAAAAAATTGTTTCTGGTAGGTTCAAGTAAGGCTTAAGTAATTGTGTAGATCGAACAAGTGGTCGTTATTGAAACAATTAATTTGGTGACTTTGAAGCAGTGAATACGCGCCTTTAGGGTTACAAGTCTGCAATGTTTACCAATGAAATCTCTACCGAGATCCTTGTCAGTTATTACTGTGCAATTTCGTAATGGCGCCTGCCAATTGTATTTGTTGTTATGATTGATGTTAATTAACGCCGAAAGGAACGAGACCCATTCGGGGGCATCCGAACGGATGAATGGTCGAGAGGCTATAGGAATTCCTGGCGCGTATCAGTTTTTGTAATTATTTCGCTTCCGCCATAGTGGTCAATTGAACGGATTGTTCGGGGTATAATTTGGTCGTCGATTTTTCGAAATAAAATTGATACAGGATGTACGTGAATGGAGATAGCCAATGGTAGAAGCGTAGAGTGGTATTTCGAGTTTTTTGTGGTTAACGGTTTCAGGCAAACAAGATAACCTTTAAAATTGTAGGAGGCCATCAAACGGCTCGTATCTCGAGATGTGACCTTTCTTGTAGATGCAATAAATTGACGTTTGCAGATCTGTCTAGATAGTTCCAATTACCTGTTGAACATGGTTTTACCAGGTATACACAGCGATATCTCTCAGAAATAAAAATGAAAACCAGTTTCCGGCAATTTTAAGAACCGCTAACTATAAAAAAGTCATCTCCTTCTCAAACCATTAATTTTTTCCAAAGGCAATAACTTTAACGTTTTTCTCTATATGCCTGCTTTTGATTGTTAATGCATAGATAAATTGACAGGAACCTTCTCATATATTTCGACGTATTTTGAACAAAATGCCATAGTAGTAAGGGAAGTCAACTCGTTTCATGTGAATTAGCCTTAAAGATGGGATTTCCTGTATCAGATATTCTTAAGCTCCTTTTTATTTGTCTATAATAACTGATTTCCAAATGTTCCGTTCACATGTGTACATAATCGCGTACATCAAGATGGAAGTCAAAATGGAAGTCAAGATGGAAGTCAAAATGGACGTCAAGATGGAAGTCAAAATGGAAGTCAAGATGGACGTGAAGATGAAAGTCAAAATGAAAGTCAAAATGGACGTCAGGGTGGAAGTCGAAATGAAAGTCAAGATGGACATGAAGATGGAAGTCAAAATGGAAACCAAGATGGAATGCAAATGGAAATCAAGATGGAAATCAAGATGGAAATCAAAATGGAAGTCAAGATGGACGTCAAGATGGAAGTTAAAATGGAAATCAAAATGGAAGTCAAGATGGACGTGAAGATGGAAGTCAAAATGGAAATCAAAATGGAAGTCAAGATGAACGTGAAGATGGAAGTCAAAATGGAAATCAAGATGGAATGCAAATGGAAATCAAGAAGGAATCTAAATGAAAATCAAGATGGAAGCCAAGATAGACGTAAATCCGTAGGGAATCCCACCTTAGCCTATTTAGCGCGCCACCAAGATGTCGGCCATTAACGCTCCCTCGAGTTTTTCTGTCCAAACAACCGGGTGACTTATAGCTACAGGTCTCTCTGTGCACCGATACCGATCGTTCCGCCTCGATATCCCTCGGCTCCCCCATTAAAGCGGGACCCCAGAGTGTATGTACAACACCGCGTCAGGGCAATACCTCCCAATTCGAGGTGGACGTATCTGCGGGCTAGGTCCGCGCGAAAACGAACACCGGCTAACGGAGACCCGAACGATCGTCCAGATACGGTATGATTTGCGCGCGATCGATTCGCCGCTCTCGCAAAAACCGCCTTCGCGTAACTGCCGTGTCGATTATTACCGCCGCACCCGGTCATTACGCTCCCCGTGTCCCGTGGGTGAGTTTCCAACGCCACGTGTGTCGTGCACGGGCAACGGGAGGAATGCGGTAGAAGGAGAGGTCGGTAACACACGCGAAGAAGGTGTTCGTCTGTCGTTAGCGCGGATTGCATACGCAAGGGGCCCGAGATGAGGCCCCGATGAGATCGCAATCAGCGAATAACGCACGGATGGACGTTGTGGCGCGTTGTATTGGAAATTAATTTCCGGTCCAGCTGCGGGTATCCCGGACTTTTTCTCTCTCCTACGGGCCCGAGTGTGGAGTTTCCCTTTTAGGAACGTTCCTTCGAGCGAGGGCGCTGCTCGATGCTTGTTATTGCGTAATGGGCGCTGGAACTGCGATCGGTTTCTAGCCGCGATGCAACCGGTGCTGCTCGCGAAAAATCTCGACTATGGGGATGAAAATATTGTTGGTCTGCACCGTGGCCGAGGTGGAGAGTTACGCGTGGAAGACGGATCGAGATTAATACAGGTGTCCATCGACTTCCGCACAATTTTTAAAAACTCAACTTTTTAACACTAGAGCTACCATAGCAGTTAAAATAATCAATTTGTGATTATTCATAGCAGCCTTATAAATAAAAGGTTCCAAAATTTACTACGATTTTCTGCAGAAAGTATAAATAAAGGTTTCTTTTCTATGTATTCAATATCTTTTCATGTAATTTTCAATTTGATCTCTTCCATGCAAATAGGTACACTTTAATTGTCGATAGTTCTAGTGTTTAAGCCTCTGGGGTCGAATGTCCCCTCTGAAGGGACATTGTGAGTAGAGCAGGCTACTAGGCTGTCCCCTCTTAGGGGACATTAGACTCTAAGCATCAGACTACTATGTTGTTCCGATCAATACTTAAAACCACAATTTTTGGTGTACATTTTTTTACATTCCTCTACTTTCGAACATTCAACATTCGCACACACTTTCAGGAACCAATTGTGTGCAAAAGTCGAGGGGCGCCTGTAATTACCGCGGCAGTGTCACGGGGTAAAATTCGTCGCGCTGTCGACCAAGCGTGTGCCTGCTCTGCATTGTATTCAAGTTAATTATACGTTGGTAATCTCGTTGCTCGGGAACAATGAACGGAATTATAGGTGGGTGGTAGGGATGGTATAAAGTATATTGCGAGTAGGATCGAACCTGATCGAACAGTTTTATATTGTGTTGAAGTTTGTCCCTGCGATGGTTATAGTATTTTAAATCCAGGAAGTCTATTTATTAGCTCAAACCTTAGTTTTCCATTTATGATTGTAGTCTACCGCCTCATCTGATGAGAGAGTTCAACGAATACGCTTACTTGGTACGATGTTTCCTGACAATTAACAAATCTGAACCTGTGTTGCCCCTATCCATTGCCTATCGACACTGCATTACTGTTAAAGATAGAAAAGATGGATTCGGGAAATAAAACAAGGGTGAGAACGACTGTAGCCGTTCGCATCGCTCTTGAAACTAGCTTTTCCCTTTATTTTTTACCTTTTCAAAGGTTTTTTACCTTTTTACTGTCTGTCCCCAACAGCTTTTTCTTTCTGTTGGGCCTGGCTCTCGTCAAGTAGTCCCACACTTTCACTTTTCTGGTCCTTAAAACTACGAAACTACAATATTATTAATTATATTGATGGAGCTTGAGAGGCACACTTGGAGCCATAAGAGTTAAGTTTATTCAAATGTAGTAAAGTCTTAAAATAGTTCGTTTTCAAAGAGGAACAACTATAGGAAGAGTAACTGAGGTTTGTGCAAGCGTAGATTGTTAAAGATAGAAAGAATGAGTTCGGGAATAAAACAAGCTTTCCTTTTACTTTTTCCTTTTTTCAAAGTGGGTACAACGAGGGGGGTTCGACACAAGAGACAGCCCAAGTCTGCCCAAGATGCTTGCCCTCCCAGGGTGTTTCCGAACTTTTTCAGGTTCTTTGGCCGCCTGGGCCTGTACAATCTAACAATTGTCATTCAATCGGTTTATGACTCTTTCGTCTCAAAATATTGTAGGTTCAAAGCGTTGCATTCTGACATGGGTAGTTAGTAGTCTGTGGACCTGTGGATTGAAGTGAATAGTTGTGAAAGGGTTAAAGGCTGCGAAAGCATCGCAAGATACAAAGGCATAAGCTACGTTTCATAGTTTGAAACAATTAAATAAAACGTGTCGCGATGGATAATTTGGAGCTCGACTCGAGCTTCGATCTATACGATGATGGATCAACAGGGGGAAGGGGGAGAGGGATGCACAGAGATCGGTCGCGTCGATGGGTCGAAATGCTGGAACGCACACAGAGCGCACATATTTCGACAGGAGGACCGAAAGAGGCGACACAACTGGTTATGCATATGAAAGATCGTGCGTGGTATGGGCAACACATGTCACATATTAACAGGTTGTCCCATTAAACGATTTGGCACCTCATCGCGCCCCCCCCCCCTCTCCGCTCTCCCCCTCCTCGTCCCGTGGACGCTCGCGTTTCGTTTTATCTCACGAATTTGAATATACCCGAAAAATAAAGGAGCCCCGGTGCATTCAATTATAATTGAGAGGTTGTCGACGCTACGATAATGTCGACTGCTCGTTTCCTGCGCGTCGACACGTGTGAATCTCGTTCGACATGCGTCCCCGTGGTACGACCAGCGATTCATTGATTAAAAAGAACGGAAAAGAGGAATAAAGTGACACGCGGGCACCGAAAGCGAATTGGCAATCGATCGTTTCGGTGTTCGGGCTCACGCGATAGAGCATCGATCGGCTTGGTTGTAGTTAAGGGTGCCGAAAAATAATGTCGTTCGTGTCATTCCATCTCTAGATATTTTGCTCAAAAATCGATTGATTTTTATCGATCGGGCATTAAAAATTTGCATACTAGATGCCAGAAGGTTGTTGATAACAAGAGTGATTACATCATTGATTAAAAATAAAAATTCGTTAAAAATTTATGTTTTTGGATTTAATGTCACAAATAAATCGATAGGTTTAGTGTTAATGAAATTACCAAAGTGATAATAATGACCACTTAGTAATTTTTTAAAGAATTTTAGTAACTTTATCAAAGTCTACTACGTATTTCTGTCAAAAATCCAAACAAAGATTTCGGTTTTCTTATTTTAAGTATTTTTTTGTATAACCATATTCCGTTAATCTTTTAATTGCAAACGAGTGTGTATACTTCAGTCGTTATTATTTCGTGACGTTATCTATATCTTAATCTGCCTTAATCTTCGTACGATCAGTACTTCAAACCACCTAAATCCTACAGGTGCTCGCTCTGAGGTTCGAAAATCGCTTAACATGACTCAAGTGCTTAGCAGGTTCACAAAATAATATCCAACCCCTTCGAATACCGTTCGAATCCCCTGAAATGTCACTTCGTATCGAAATCGACTCGGTTCCGTGAGCACACATCGAGTCTGATTCCATCTCTAGCCACGGCGGCAAAAGGTGTATCGGGTCGGCGGCGAGGAAGCGCAATTAATCTTTGTACCGTGTTATTGAACGTCAATACACGAGGGGCGCGTGTGTGCACGTGTTTATTCCTTAAGAGTAATTATCTCCAGCGAAGTCTGGCGTCGTTAGGCGACTCCAGGGAGATCGAAGATAAACATATTAAACGGTGAGAAGGTACAGCCTGGGACCGCGTAATACGTTCCCTCTCTCTCCCTCTCTCACCCTCTCTGCGTTTGCCGTTTCGTTCGCGCGGTCCGTCCCGATTATTAAATGGATAAATTCGACGGCGACGAAGTAGGGGTAGATACTTGGTTGAATTTCGTTTCACCTGGACCTCATCGTTGCCGTGCGAGCCACCCTGTAGACGGCAATATCGTGGCCGCAATATAAGAGTCCGTGGAACACGCGCGGCTATCTGGTGGTATCTCAAGACTCGAGTACCAAAACGTGTTCCTACCCAAATAAAGGCCACGGAGCGAGCGGCACGAGATATGATAAAAATAACGAATGTTATTGCTAACTGCTAACGAGTCAAAGCACCGAGCGTGGGTATCGCGGCCGATAAAAAACTTCCTGGCCCACGGAATTCATTTGTTGTTCCTCGTTTTTTCGCGGCGCATCCTCGCCACGGTCCCGGGCCATTATCGCAAATTTCTGTTCCGCTGACGCCACTTGTCAATTAGGGCCCCCGCACCTTTTCGGCCCCACGTCCCAGCGACATTCGTGCGATCGAAGGCGCCCCGATTTATCGGCCAGCTTCCCGGAATGCCTTGCTTAAGCTTCGATTACCGCGAGACCCTGCTCGATAAACGTTGAGTAGAATACTGACCTGTGTCAGCGGTATCAACAATGTGGAAGTGGATGCGAAGAGTGGTGTGGTGCACGGGCCAAAGTGTCGTGAGGGTCAACTGTGCGATTCAGTTTTTCTCAGGGATTCGATAGAGAATTTGGAACTCAATACGAAGAGTGGTATAGATCACAGGCCAAAGTGTCGTGAGGTTCGACTGTATAATTCAGTTTTTCTCAGGGATTTCATAGAGAACTTGGAACTCAATGCGAAGAGTGGTGTGGTACATGGGCCAAAATGTCCTAAGGTTCAATTATGTGATTCAGTTTTCCTCAGGGATTTTATAGAGAATTTAAAACTCAATGCGAAAAGTGGTGTGGTGCATGGGACAAATTGTCCTGAGGTTCAATTGTGTAATTCAGTTTTTCTCAGGGATTCTATAGTGATCTGATCTAAGAGTTAGTCTAACTTAGTAGCAGAGGGACAACATCGAAGCTTCTGAGGTGTTTGGTAGTTATCTCATTGTATGCCTGAATCCTTTTATTGAAGTTAACAAATCTTTGTTTTATCGTGCTATGAATTTACTCTACAGATGATTCAATAAAGAGGAATGAGAAAAGAGTGCATTCTGAGGAATTATTTTTATCTGGTCGCTTTCGTTTTCAGTATACCAAAGGTTCCACCGTCAGATATCAAAGTGTTCGCGTTCGTTAACGAATAAATTAATAGAACAATTAAATCCGGGGTACGCTCGACTTATGACGAGTATCAGTTAGTCGGTGCGCGACGCACCATGCAATTATCAAGCCCGTTGCGCAGGAAATCAACGTCGTTTACGCTAACCGAGATATATTCCACAAACATTTCCTACCCATTACAGGATAATTAATATGCAACACGGCCGCTTTGTAGGATATCGGCTGCGCGGAGCATTAAATTACTCCGACGCTTTCCCCCAGGTTCAGAGGATACACGTCCAGATTGCCGTGGAACACACAGGCATTCCTTTCGAATTAAATCGAGCCAGCCCTGACGCGGAAGCTGTAGCAACGCCTGTAACTCGGCTTTCCGCCGACCCTTATATCGCGACAAACACGCCGTGGGCTCGAATCGAAACCCTTCTCGAGGCGTCAATTATTGCCCCTGTTAATATGCAACCCGCTCGCACGCGTGTCAAGTCGCGCGCGGCACGTGTTCCCGCGGCGTCGCGCGGCTGTGTTTGTCGGGTTGCCTGGCAGGGGCGGGCCTCTCCAGTCGCTTCATGAATTTGGGAATAATAACCGGCTAGGTCGCAGGTTCACGGTTGGACCGCAGAACAAATAGTCGTAGACTCTGTTTGCGCGCCGTCATGGTTCCCTCGTTCTCGCGCCTCGACTCCCCCGCGTTAATGTAATACACAGGTCTCATAGCGGCCGGTACACACGATGGTTGCACGGCTTCCTGTTACCATGGCTTGAGCAAACTTTCCTTGTGTCCCGGCGTCGCGAATTGCGGGCTCCAACGTCGAGTGTAAATTAAACACAGGTTCCTTGTCATCGATCGGTAGCCCGCTGAGATTTCGATTGGAGACCCTTGCCTATACCGACTTCATTAAGAAAGAAGGAGTAATGAAACAGAAAATAACGGTGTCTTCATACTTTGGAAATTGAAATTTGAAGAAGGAAGCCTTTTGGGATGACAGTAACTTCCTTTGATAAAATTTAGACATATGACAATTCTCAAAAAATGCTTTGCATGTACTTGTGCAGTGTTCAGGAACTGGTCTGAGGATGAAGTGAAGGTCTAAGTATCTAAGGTGCCAACTCCTGAGCACTGCACAGTTTCTTATTCTTTAATCAAACGTTCTGCTTTGAGAACATAGCTTCCACTGTTACTGCAGATGTCTCCAGCACAACAGCACCCTTAGATTTAGCACTCCGATTTACATTTAGCCCAACTGCAGGGTGCAGGCTTGCAGAAACGTTATTGGTTTTCCAGTGGCTCGTGCCGCGAACGAGCCCCTGAAAATGATTACCAATCTCAGCAGTGCCGGGTAGACATTAGTAACCGATAGATCGGGCGGATGAAGAAGGCACGGGGGTTAAATTAACTCCCTGGAGAGGGCAGCGGCGACACACGGGGGCGAAGCCGGGAAACCGAAACGGCTGAGGGGCGTGCAGAGGTAGCAAGTAGGTATTAGCGGAGATTAATCGAACGGCAGGCCCGTAGTCGACATCCACAGGTGCACGTAAGCCGATGGGACGGGTATCTCCGGGCCTGGAACGAGGCTCCAGGTCGGAGAAGGAAGGAAGGAAGGCAGACGGTTGAAACTTGAGAAAGGGGGAAGGAAGGGATCGCAGGACGCTCGTGATTAGTTACATACTTAGTTACTCGCTGGAGGTACCAAAGTGGAAGATGTCGTCCTTTCCTGAAGGAGATATCCCAAGGAGGAAGGAGACATCGTCTAGGGGCTACTGTCTCCAGACGATTCAAGCGGATTTTTCTTTCTCTTGCCCTTTTGAGCATCCTTGAGTTAGTTAAGTTACTTGAATTTAAGACATTCTATCTGATATGTGGAAGTATGAACCACTAAGTTGTAGTTTCGTTGTAATTGTTGGAAGCTAAATGAAACAAAGCTGTTTCACCCAAAACTGTGTTGATCGGTTCTGTGAATAGGAGAAGAATGGATGAAACGTGATAGGCCAAGGGAATTTTAAGGTCATTCTTTGTGCTTGAATTCTTTAAGGGACCACAAGTCCATCCATCCATATTGTCGATTATTTATTAAGGTCTAAGATAAATTTAGTACGGAACGAATCTTTTATCAATTTTCTCATTTTTGTCCTCCTGGGACCAGAAAGAAATTATTTGGTCTATGATACTTATTAGCAGAACAATTATTGTCAATTAAATGGTAGTTTGCAATTATCACTTAAAGTTTTCCATCAATTGTAGTATGAGTTATCTTTGATGTTTTTGAATTCTGCAACATTAATGTTCGCTTAATTCTCTCAAGTGCTATTATTTGTGTTAATGGTGACGTTAGCCCTAGCTCTATATGAACAAACATAGGAATCTGTGAGAATGTTTCCACGACAGTTAAGCGGGCATGCTGCCTGTCTCGCCCGCAAAAGAAAAATGTATTCTTCCATACGATAATTCCTCTAACGTATGTTCTTTCGAGCATACGTTCGGTAGACGCTCGTTAAAATCAATTGTCCATCGGTCCACGATGAAATCGTAATTTTAATAGCCACGCGTAAATTCGCGTCCCCTTAAAACTCTCCCTTATGGCCGAGTTACGTACGACCAACGTGCACTCGGTGCCTACTAACGCTCGACGGGGTGAAAGAGATAGGAGGGAAACGATTCATAGCTTTTTAATGTCGAGGCCCAGTCTCGAGATAACGCTGCTCGAGAAAGGACGAGGAACGAAGAGCGATAGAAAGAGAACGACGGCGGTTTGAAAAAGGGGGAGGAAGGAAAGGGATCCATTGAAGGGTGTGTGGCCCAAAACGCTCTTGGGTAGGGACAACCGTGAATTCCATGCATTTAAAATGTTTCATTAGAAACCGTCTAATAAATATTGACCCCCTTTTTAACTCGGTTTAAAAGGCCATTCGGCAAGTAGACGCTCCTGACGAGTAGTACCTCGTGACCAGGGCAAGGGGGGTGGGACGGAGGAGCGGCGGCGAAGTCCGACCGGACACGTTGCGGGGCAACTCCGCTGACGGTACCTGCGCTTGTAACAAGATCTGATTTATATAGACACCGTCGAAAATTGGTTTCATCCCCGGACCATCTCCTGGGTGGCATTCGGGGAGCCTCAGCGACGACATGCTCGTTTGGTGTACCATAAATACTCTTCTCCCTCGCGTCTCGTCGGAGCTTGCGTTTCTCAACCGCGGACGAGCCTCTGCGGAAATTGATTGTCGTAACTCTTGCACGCGTATAAAGCATCGATAACGAAAGTCCTAGCGTTCGTATGGTTGGACTCCTCATCGACGGAGTTCAAAGCTTGCCGCAGCGTCTCAGCTACTTGGAAACGGGGTACACGTATTTTCAAATTTTACGGATTTCAATGTTGGGTTCTTGGTACGTTGGATTTAGAAACGTTCACTATAGCCACTGTATAATTCTTTTTAAGCCCCACGTTTAAGCTATTGAGTGGGTATTCCAGTTGTAAAATGAAGAATTTTTAAAAAACTTGAATTATGGTTTTGTACTATTGAAAAGTTGTAAAGTATGCGTGGGTGAAAAACATTATTTAATCGTAAAAGTGTGGGTCGTATACGCCCCATACGGTCTGAACGGAAAGTGATCAGAAAACGGTCTGGCATGGAACGTGTTAATTTTAGAATTTGAGAATATTCAAATTGTTAGGTATATATTCATTGTTTCACAATTGTCATGGATGAAAGTGGTTTTAAAAGCAGAGCTGGTTTAATAAAATTATACACTTTCAAGGTAAACAAATGTCTTTCATATTCTCAGAGTACAACACAATGTATAACATATGGGGTCCATATGATCGATGCTAGAGAATAAAAGTATTAGAAGTCGTTTTGTTCATTTGCCTGTAAAAATGTTTGTATACGAAGCGGATAGAATCTTGAAGAACTTCCTCTTTGATTCTCTCTCATTTAACCAACACCTCTACTGACCAAAATAGTATCTATTCTGTTCTCTCAATGTCTATGCTTCTCAAAGCAGCTATTTATTTACACAAATAAACGCTTACGAAACTGTGTTGCTCGGAAATTCAAGTAAGCCACATCGATCCAACGATCCGTCAATTCAAAGGAATGAACTCGCTGCCCCTCCTTCGCATCGCAGAAGGGATATTAAGTGGCGTATTCGCAGTCGTCACGGAAGATACATCGTGTCATTGAGGCAACACGAAAACGCGGCTCCCTTGTGCCGCGAGCCACTGGTACTGTGCTTGTAAACTGATGTGACCGGCCTCGTGGAAGTAGTTTTAGGTACGTAGCGGAGTTTTAATTAGCGTGTCACCGTTACGTCGTGCGCCACTCTCACGTGGTTACGACTTCATTATTGCGTTCTGGTTCGTTGCTGCATGGAGTGTTGTTTGCCGTACGCGAACCACGCCACGAAATTATGAGCACGTTAGGGAGTAAACATTGAAATCTGAAGCACACGTGCCTACCACGAGTGTCGGTGGTTGTTTGTACTTCTGAATGAAAGATGTTCTTTTACGGCCATTATGATTTCTGATAATCCACGAGATATAATAAGTTATAAAATTGATCAGATGGTTAAATAACATTTTATGAACCATGTATTTCTTGTAGTTTAATCCTTATTTTAAATCTCTTCATTTTCAAATACATACAAAGTGTAATGTTTCTGTAAACCTGGTAGACATGAACTATTAGCTTCTTAATTTGTGTAAAAGGAATTGTTAATCACTATAGGAGATAAATTTGACCCAATTTTTAATTTTCAGAAATTTCTCAATGAATTGACCTTACTTTTGACATAAAAAATGACGTCACTTTAATGGTAGCAATTTGATTAATCTGAACGAGACTTTAGATCTGAGGATGCTAGAGTTAAGTATGAAGGTCTTTCATGTACGAAATGAATAGCTGAACAGAAATTTGCATGAGAACAGATTTGTTATGGAACCTTTGACTACAAGTGTACTAGTCTAACTACGAATCCAAAGAAATCAGGTGATTCCAGCCCAAGTGTCCTTAGCACTTATCAAAGCTTAATCGTAAAAGATTGCACACCAAATGGACCCTTTGCCTAGATGGGACATTCAAACCACTTGTTTCTTGATCGAAAACGACGAATTAACACAAACATTTGTCATGGTCCCGTCGCGTACACGTTCGAGCCCATCTAGCCAGTGCATTTCTCGAGACACCCCATACGTGGCAGAGCCAATAATTCTCAAGGAATGAATATGATCGAAGGAGATGCGTCTGCGGGCGGTTATACGCACATATTCCCGGGTCGGTGGACCCCTCGACGTTGCGTGTGGGTGCATGCGTGTGCAGGTCGCTCACTCGTAAACGCGAGGGTATTACAGGGTCCCGAAGATGGTAGATGGCTGCGGGATGGAGGAGGATGGAAGTGAAAGAGCGAGAGAGAGCAAGAAAGTATGCAGCCCCGAGGGCCTTAAAGCGGGGGCCGGTTTGCGTGGGCCGTACAGCACCTCTGTTCGCCGTACCAGCTTCACCTGACCCTCCTCGCCCCCTTCGATCACCCTCCATCCCTCTTCCACCTCCGTGCTCCTTCATCGGAACATTTCATCTTTCCCTGTCCCTCTGGCCAGAGCCACGTAGACACGTTCGCGTATACCTCCTCTTCCCTTCACGCGCTCCTCGCGCCTGCTCCTCCCCGGCCCTGGGTCCTGCTCCTCTCATTCATCACCTTCCCTCCGAAACCTCTTGCTCCCTTTCGGTGTATCCCCTCCCCTCGACTCCCCCCCGCCGTTGCGCTTCGCTCTTTCTCTCGCGCGTATACGCTACTTACCGTCATAAACCCATGCTCGGTCAATATTTCAACCCGGCCGTGGCGATTTTGTGAACGTACGGCCCTGCGTGTGTGTCCGTGGACGTACACGGGCCCCGCTTGCGAGCCCTCGCGCGCATGTACAGGGAACGGAACATTGTTTGCCCCCCTTTTCCTCCGAAAGGGAGAGGTGCCTCCCAATTTTATTACCCACTGTGGTACGATCTCGATAATGAAATACTTCGGGGAGCATTTCGGCCCCCGAGTGAACTCCATTCGACTATAATCGAGATAAGAACGGTGCGCGCGTATATACCCCTTCCCTCCCCCTCCCCCCTACCAAACGGATACGCGTCCGCGGGGCCCAGAGCGTGATCGAGAAACGTGGGCGAACCCCCGGGTTACCGCAGACTCTTCCTCACTTTCCTGCGTCCCTTTTGTTCCCTGCGTTGTTTTTCGCCGTACTCCTCCGTCCTTTTTTCTTTCCTGGTACCCGGGAACGATGGTTCCCGGCAGTTCCTCGAAGCTCGTAACTCACCCCCTACCCTCCAACCTCTCCTGTTCCCTAAAGTAAGTAGACTAAAATTTCAATAATAAATTCCCCGTACGACGCGCAAGTTTCAAGCTGCCGGCAGACGGAGCAGCATCTACCGGGCGGGAGTTCTCTTCTATCGTTCCGCTTTTGTGTCTTACAGACAATGTATGAATATTTAATGCGCGCGCGTGCGCGCAACAAACGGGGTTTTCCTTCGAAATTAGAGGAGCACCTAGACCATGAAACGAGAGGAATAGTATATAAATCGCGAAGCGCGTGGAACGTCTGCGCCTGGTAGGGAACAATGAATAGCCGTTCACGGGACGGCGGACTCGATATGCGTGTTGCATTTCGGGCTCGGTCGTTAAAAGCTCGTCGAAACTCGTTTAATTATTTTCACGCTGTTTCGGTTAGCGCCTTGTTAGGGGTGTGAGAGAGGGGGGAGGGCGCAACAGGGGCGGTTGATGCCGGGAAAACTCATTATAGGTTTCCAGTTTTGAGAAGTGGCGTCCTGTTAGCGATTAAAAAATGCCGGCGGTCGACGAGGCGCTACCTGTATCGGGACAGATAATAACGTCTACCGGCCGCGCTGCTGGAAGTTCGTTAACGTCTCGTTATTACCCGGCGAGCTCATTTTTAACGGGCATTTCGGTTATAGGCGGCCGACGCGGCTGCTTTGCATACCACCGGCCTCTCTATCCTCGTGAACTCGATACGCAACGTCTGCGTCTCGACGTCTGTCTCCGGAGACCAGCCAATCAAACTTCGTAATTACATTTCCATAATGGGTATCGCGGGTCAACAGAGCCACTGTTGTGCGTTTTATTTTCTAAGCAACGCGGACGCTCGCACACACGAGGTGTCGACCGCCATCTTGGATGGTTCATCCGTTTTACATTTATAGTGTGCGGAGGAATGAATGAACCGAAATTCAAGGGATGGGTATCGCTTGAATTGCTCTTGCTCCTCTTTAGGATTGCTTGGGTTTTTATATTTTCTACGGTACTCAGCTGTGCGTATAATGACAGTAATGATGATACTCTGTTTATGCTGGTAACAAAGTTAATTTTCAACAATGTGTTCTTTAAAATATATCTTGAGCGTATTTATGGAAGAAACTTATCTTCTCGTATCGGTTGACATTTTCACTAATTCTACTTATTGGGAATGGGGTTTTATATTGCTAAATGAAACAGACTCTTATTTGTGAAATAATACTTTGATACTTTATTAACTATTGTCTGCTATTGTTACTCTATATATTATTACTCTTCCTTTGTTCTTCTCCTCTACTCTCTCTCGAAACGCTACCAGTGATCCATATGCATACACCATCTCCCTCTGAGCAAAATTACTAATGCTTATTACCAACAAATTCAAATCTAACGTGAACGCTAACTTCAAGTTAACTCGAGACTACTCTAGATGTGAGTAACATAGTGTTGCAAGTATTAACCCTTTGCACTTGAGAGGCCAAACGACAGTTTCACAAATTTTCAGACTTTAGTTAGTTCGTTTATTAGTCAGATCGGGAGATTAAACAGTCGTATAAATTTCAGTATACGACTTAACTAAACTGAATGAAGTTTAATATAAGGAATCTTAGTAAATATCTTTGAAGTCAATATTGTTAGGCGGATAACAGGAACCTCTCGAGTGCAAAGGGTTAAAGTGCAGTGTGCAACGCTTTATACGAAACTGTGTCCATATTTTTACTCCCCTTTCTCACGTGGCCTGTCTCGCAAACGAGAATTCCGCTCGTGCATCCACCATTGGGGAGCATCCAATCGGGATGGTCTCGTTGCAGCTAGCCACGAAATTGCGCAATCCTGGTCGGGTCACGAGTTACGAAGGTTCTCGGGCACAATAAAGACCGGCTGTCACAACTCGTTCGCGATTTATTCGCCGTCGGGACCAGTGCCGCGTTAACTGGCCCTTTAAAAACACCTCGAACGTGTGATCACGTCGAACGGCGAGCCCTTCATTGAAAATAACCAAGTCACAAATTGGCAGAGTTGCATCTTCCTCCCCCCTCTCGTTGGACCTGCCCTTCTTGATCTCAGTCTTGGCTACAGCAGAGGCGTTCCTGCTGCCAAATTATTGATCAGCATCGAAGGGGTTAATTTCTTTAAACGAAATAAGTGATACGAACAATATGTTCCTACTTAGACTAAAGATTGTGTTTTTCTAATTGACCAAACATGATTATAGTTCAAACTGCTCATAATACCTGCTTCAATGGACAATAGTTATTCAAGTATCCAATCTCTAAGTAGTTCTTATTTTATGGTGCTTATGGTTTGCTGTTTGATGTCATGATTATAATATTTTCAAGTTGATAGTTGCTACACTTAAATCATTGAGACATTCCACGTCCCTAGGATTTTCTATAAAGAAACAAAGGCTCGAGTTTGCTGGTAAATACGAGAAATAATATCTATTAACGTTGCATAAGCTCTTCTTGCCACTTTCACCTCGCTGCTTTCGCTCCCCTTTCTCTAACATTAAAACAAGTCCATTCGACAGCAGCATAATGTATGAACACCTAAACTGGGAGAACAAACTGGTTCAGATGTTTCCTTCGTAGAGTTCGGTAGAAATTGAGATTGGCTTCATAACATTTTACGTACTCTGAAATTACTTATGTTCGAATAATGTTTATTGATTAATTTAAAGAATAAATGGCAGGGCTTCAAAGAAAAAGTTCTTTCGAAAAGGGCTTCAACAAAAGACAGTGTAGAACATAGTTTTATGGTCTGCAAAAATTGCCTATACATTCATTTTTATTGTTATTATGGTAGAATACTATTTACTAATTTGCACAGAATGCAAATTTTATCATGCTATTGCTTATAGATTAGTTAATTTAATTTCCTTCACGCTTTGGTCTTAAACTTTTGTCCACTGCTGTAGATAAGACTTTGCTGAACGTTGCTCGTCACCCTTCTTAGCCTAAGATTCGAGAAGCTCAGCAACCGCGAGCGAGGTCGTGAGATTTATACAGGTTCCGACATTCCGTTATAAGCAAATGCACGCGGTGAGGGTGAGCACGGCTTAGTACGAAATGATAGGATGCCCGTCGAAAGAGCGGCCGGCCACGAGTGCTTCTCTCTACCGGCTATCACGAATAACTATGGAAATCACTACGAGCCTCGGTTCTCACACGGACTCGTCATGTTCCTTCCCCTGTCGGCCATTTCGTTTCCTCTCTCACCTTCGACGGGCGAACCATCGCCAAGGTGTTGGTACCCCTTTCCTGTGTCCTTTTTCTTTCCTTCACACATACGTACACCCTCATTCATAAGTATTAGGGCACTTACTGACGTCGTATAGATCATGATCGGTGGACACTTACCAATCGTTGGTCTGACTAAATGTCTAGTGATAAATTTCGTTATTTGTGCTTTTTGTGCATTCCATACAGTTGATGAGTGCTCAGTTCAGTGTGGGTAGATTGCATATAATTTACGTAGGTTCATCAGGTTCGAATTATACGGACTGAGGATCATTTGTAGCTTAAATCACTTAATAATACCAGTTATGTGATTGTTATGTCACCATACCAACTGAGCGTTAGTAATATTCTAATTAGTCTTCAGTTTACTTAAGACTTAGCCAACCGAATAGGGAGATTTCCCATTCTTCCCTCTGCCATTGATTCTATTCTTTTTTTTTTTGTTATTAGTTGATCTTGAACTAGTGTTGAATTTATTAAAAATTGTACTTCGGAAGAGCAGAAAATACATTTGATGACCTCTGAACAACACTAGTTCAAGACTAACTAATAACAAAAGTAAATAGAACGAATAGTAGAGGAAAAGATAGGAGATCTCCCCATTCGGTTGGCTAAGTGTTAACCTAACCTATATTCACGGTAAGAGACAGAGAAATGAGTTTGCAAAGGAGAATAAAATTATTGTAAAGCCAACAGTCCTGTCTCTTGGTCAATTTCGAACCAGTGTTGTTCACAGTTCATCAACCGTATTTTCTGCACTTCCAAAGTACAATTTTTAATAAACTCAACCCCAGTTCAAGACTGACTAATAACAAAAGTAAACAAAACCAATGGGGAAAGAAAAGAACGGAAAATTCCCGTATTCGGTTGGTTAAGTGTTAAAATCAAATGCATTTGCTGTTCTTCTAAACTACATGTTTTAATGAACTCAACTCAAGACTAACTAGTAACAAAAGTAAATAGAACGAATAGTAGAGGAAAAGATGGGAGATCTCCCCATTCGGTTGTTTAAGCATTAATAACCATAATAAATCCGACAAAAGGCGATGTTGTGCAAAGAACTAACACTTTTGAACGGGACTGTACATACGTACACACGTGGTGTAACGCGTGCACGTGAGAAAGCACACGTGAAACGATCCTACGGTTTCGTTTCATCGCACCGTTGCTTGCCCGCCGAATCGCCGTCTCCTTCTCCCTCTCTCACTCTCTTTCTCTCTCTACCCACTTTTCTCACCATGAAATTATCACTTCCTCGTTTACGTTCTGCACGCGTGAACATCGACGAGCCGCCGGTGAACACGCTCGTTTGCGATTCGAGGTTCGCGCTTCGGGTTCGAAGGGTATCGATGATCGAGAGCCGCGTGCGCAGAGGAACTTTCTTCGGTTGCAAGAGAGGGTTGCGTTTGATTGAGGCCACACGGTGTATTTCCTGATGATTACGACGTTCTTTTTCGTGATCAGCCTCGTTCCGTGCCTCGACTTACGGAGTCGAAGCAGGAAGCTGAGTTCTGCGAGTGATTTAAAGAAACGTACGAGGAGCATCGAGGAGGAATACTAAGGAGCTGCCTAACCGAAAGCGGCTGTTTGCTAAATTATGCGTTTCTAAGACGTTCCCCGAGCCGTGGTATCGCTGACCTTCGGTGTAATGGAAGTTTCTAGGTTATAAAAAGGTTACACCGCTGTTGGGGTAACGAACGCCGGTCGTCTGTGTACGAAACGGTCTACCTGCCTGCATTAACTGCGTCTGGCTAGTTGTAAAATTATCCCGGGAGATTTATAAGGTAGCCTAGCGCTCGTAAACCGATACGCTTTATAACAATTTGTCACGTTACGGTAATCGCGCGGCGCTCTAACGGCGTGGCAACAATCGCAATAAACGTGTCTCTGGTGCACGCATAGGGAATGGAAACACGTAAATGCTTAGAGGGTTTCTACGATTGCTGGCTAATGATGGATGACGTGGTTTCGCGAAAGCGATAATTCCCTCAACGGCTCTACCATTTGTTGTACGTATGTATATTATGCAACGGTGATACGGTTTGTAACACGACCGCACACCGATAGCATAGATACCGTGCCACGGGAATCGATAAACGAATCGAGATCTTGTCCAACTTGTATTATTCCCGTTTCCGTTTATATTATATACCGATAACCAGCCGTGAAAACATACATGATGTTGTTGTTACGTTCCGCATCGATTCATTCCTCTATGGCTGCTACTGCTGCTGCTTCAGTTAATAGAGGCGGAACCAGAGGTAGGGGAAATCTAGGGAAAAAGTATTTTCAATTCTATTTGAAGTAACAGACGCTTCACAGTTTAAATAAAACCACTATCACATATTTGGAGTATTAAAATGACCCTGTAACGCAAAAAGGTCCTAATATCTGCCAGAGCAAATTTATTTTTAGGTTAGGTATGGATACTCAATTGTATTTGAAGTAATAGATGCTTCATAGCTTAAATAAAATCACTATCACATATTTGGAATATTAAAATGGTCCTCTAACGCAAAAAGGTCCTAATATCTGCCAGAGCAAACTTATTTTTAGGTTAGGTATGGCTATTCAATTCTATTTGAAGTAACAGACGCTTCACAGTTTAAATAAAACCACTATCACATATTTGGAGTATTAAAATGACCCTGTAACGCAAAAAGGTCCTAATATCTGCCAGAGCAAATTTATTTTTAGGTTAGGTATGGATACTCAATTGTATTTGAAGTAATAGATGCTTCATAGCTTAAATAAAATCACTATCACATATTTGGAATATTAAAATGGTCCTCTAACGCAAAAAGGTCCTAATATCTGCCAGAGCAAACTTATTTTTAGGTTAGGTATGGCTATAAATCAGACAATACTATTTGAATTTCACGAATAAACTGAGGAGATATTAAAACTAATTAAACGTTTCAAAATGAAGCCGTATTATTCCTAATATTTAAGGAAGTACTAATTTTAGATGTTACCTAAAAAGTCTATCGCTACAAGTAACTCAATTCATCGCAGAATAGACTGTTCTCTGTTTTACCGTTCGGATTAATATTTTACTCGGCTCTAAATACGACGCGGACAGAAACAATTTGTGATCGTCCGCGCGATTTGTCACCGACATCAGCGAATGAAGTGGTGACCGAGGATTGTCTTAATGGTCCGCTTGAAACCTGGTATCCGAAGTATCCGCGTCCCATGGGACACGATGATTTAATGTTACAATGGCGATTACACTCGCGACCGTCCGCACGTAACGGACTTCGGAACACTTCGTTCGAACCTCCCCCCCTCCCCTCTCCCCGATGAAAAGATTTTCTTAATAGACCGCTCGAGTGTGGCTTGGCCTGATGTATGTCCTATTTACGTCCGCAGAAAACCGCGGCGCGCAAGATTAATCGTCTACGTGTAGCCTGGCAATCGTTCGATCGAATTTAATCCCCGCGTTAAAGGAGTTTTTTTCAATCGAACGGCAAGACGCAGACCTTATCTGATACATTTCTTGCGGCGTTCGCGAAGAAAATAGAAGCCGCAAGAAATATCGCGCTCGAAAAGGTTATGTTCGTTTCGTAACGCTCCTTTTTGCTGCGTTCCCGCGCGAAATTCCGGCCAATCGATACGGATTTATGCGGATCGATCTCTCGGCTCGGTTTTATCCCGTTGCACGAACACATTTCATCGCGTTCAGCTCGTGGGATTTACTTTCCAACGAAGATTTGGTACGTGCACCCCCCTGTTCATAAAGCGTTAAGACGTTTGTTGGTCTTGCATAAAACGTATCAGCTGATTTAGGTTATGTAACTTTTGTAAAGATCATACGTTCGTAATGTGTTCTGCAAAAGTATTGTATAGGAAGCGCACATATTTATGTAATCAATTTGCTCATTTATTAGAAGAGGATTCCATTGAAAATTAATGAAAATGAAGTTAACCCTTAAATATTTCTAAGTATTGTTTTTACACAAAAGAAGGTAATAAATTTTTGATAAATTCTGATCCTAAATCGGATTCATTTATTTCTTTAGACATATAATTATTAGTATACAAAGTATAATAACATAAGCAGAGATAGAAAAATATTAGGTTCGAGAATATTTAATAAAATAAAAATACTGAAATGTAGATTAAACAATACATTATTTTAGGACGATAATGTAAATACTTTTATAATAACCTCATAAACGGTTTCAATAATTTGAAATTTACTTAACTTTCTCGCAAATGCTCTATTTCTTTTGAGCTGGACTGTACGCCGCAGAATGAGAACATGGTGTAG
Organism: Tetrapedia diversipes; assembly: GCA_033822845.1. Lineage (NCBI taxonomy): Eukaryota > Metazoa > Arthropoda > Insecta > Hymenoptera > Apidae > Tetrapedia > Tetrapedia diversipes. The sequence continues at coordinate 194,788 of JAOPTO010002148.1, forward strand.
TTGATCGTGCCGAAAGTGCTTTAAAACTGGGAAATTTTATAATTTACGTCGGCGCATAAGTTTGTTTATCCCGCAGAATTAACGAGTGCGACAGCATAATTAAAGCGTGACCATACTTTCGGTAATTACTCTAACTTTATCACGTCTAGTCGATAAATTATTAAATTTTTAGACAAACTGCTAACATCTGACGTCCATGATGTCCTCGTTTGCGTTTCTATAACAGATTCAACTGAGCATAAACTATGAACGATATAGAATTATTTGCTGCTTTTGTCTCTCGAAAGCTCGTTCCAATTGTGTCTCGTTAACCGCTGCAAACGCAATTTTTGATCATCATAACTTCTACGGAATAGATTGTGGTTATTTTGAAAATTCAATTTATACAATCCGCAGTTCACGATTCCTGATTGTATCTGTATTAGATAGTATCTGCATCGTTCCAACAAAAGCCCAAAGTATCGTTACTCATAAAACGCGATAGTTTATACGAGAAAAAGGGACTACGCCTGTTTTTGCTCAAGGGGGATACCAATTACAACTGACGTAGATCAGCGTAATTCAGATGGTCATAAAACTGTCCATAAAGTGGTAGGATTTACGAGCATCGTTTTATACCTTAACACAAATATTTCGAGAACCTAGTAACTACTTTTATAGGTTAAAACCTATATTATTGGTTAACCAAGCAATTTAATGTGAAGAAATCTGGCAATCAAGCATGGTACTATTTACTCGATCATCTGATGATACTTCTGGACACATTTTTGCACATCAGACTCATAAATGCTTGCCTCATGATATGCTTTTCAGTGTCTACACACTCCTTAAACGTTACAACAATTAACAGTACACCTCGATCACATAAATCGAAGTTAAAATTAAAATTAAAGCTCATCGTACATAGACTATATTTGCCCCATAAGTGTGATTTGAGGTTATAAAGCAAGGTGTTAATTTAGGTCATCACTGTATCATGGCGGCTACCATATAGGTCCCGCGGATTATAAATTATTTCCATTCTAGGTTACTCCGCACTCATAAATGCTTGCCTCATGATATGCTTTTCAGTGTCTACACACTCCTTAAACGTTACAACAATTAACAGTACACCTCGATCACATAAATCGAAGTTAAAATTAAAATTAAAGCTCATCGTACATAGACTATATTTGCCCCATAAGTGTGATTTGAGGTTATAAAGCAAGGTGTTAATTTAGGTCATCACTGTATCATGGCGGCTACCATATAGGTCCCGCGGATTATAAATTATTTCCATTCTAGGTTACTCCGCACAAGCGCTATTCCGAGTCCATCGACAACTGTTACAAGTTGACACAGAACTGTCCCCGCAATCTGCGTCACTCAGCGCGACGTATTTATTGCCGTCCTCGCGGCGCGAGTAACGAGTAACGCGCTACCTAGCGGTCCGCTCTCGAACAGACTTAATGAGATCGCGTGTGTATGCATGTGCACGCGCGACCTGCTGCACACGTGGTCTCTAGTGTCGTGGCTGAGGCCTACTTGTAGATGCTCGCAGACCGTTCGATCAGGTATGAGATATCATTCACGGCGGAGCAAAGCGCTCGCGGAAGCTTCGAACTCGATTCGATCCTGGCAAATTAATGCCGCTCGAGATATCTCATTCAGACGTATTTACCGGCATACTCACCAGGGCACGCTGTCTGCGTGCGAGCCGGATACGTGCAATAGCTGGCTGCGAGCCGAGCGTATCGTGAGTCATCTATCAAACTACGCCTGTATGTGTCAATTTATGACGGGAGTTTCTATTACGGCGGTATCGCCATTGAGGACTTTCAACGATCCTGGATGCCAATAGAATTTCTACTGCGATTGGAGGGACAGAAGTCTGGCGGGACAGCTGAGGGGCGAAGGGGTGTGTTTCATTCGCACTGTCCAGTTGCTTTTGTCTTTAATAACTGTGTTAACTCCTTGACTTATAATAAGGAATAATACTCGTGAACTAGATTATTATAGATTAACCCCTTGACTTACAATGACGTCTGGGAGACGTCATCCATTTCATGTGTCATTGTAGACTTTGATGTCTCCGAGATGTCAAGAACTATCTATATATTCCAGAATGTTTTGAAATGTTTCATTTACTAGAACTATTAATTTATTATTTTATAATATTATTTAATATATCAACAATGCAAAAATTTCAAAATAAAATGTTCTGTTTTTAAGCTTGCACATAACTGTTCAATTGAGCCAAATTGAATAGTATCTTTCAGATGTATCAAATTCCAATTTCATTGTATGTCAAGGAATTAAGGGGTTGGAAAATAGGAAGTGGAAAATTATAAGGTGGAGGGAAAAGTTCGGGAAAGGGAAATTACTGGTAGAAGGGTGGTGGTCACCCGGGTGGGTTAGGTTCTGACGCAGGGGATACGTGATGGTCAGGCACAGATCGCGTGGCAATAAACCAGAGCCGGTTTCTGTAATACAGACGATAAATATCGATCCCTAACACGAATCTCTTCCACCTTGACGGTAAAAATCGTTCGGGGTTAGATGAAACTCGGGGTGAAAGTGTTTCAGATGCTATTTCAACCCTTTGAATGCCGAATACTCTAAGTTGAAATGTTTCGCGTGGACAGCATTATTGCTATGCTCTTCACCTCTTCGTTCATCCTTTTTTCTCGATCCGGTTCGTCGATCGTTTTTCCCCGATCTCGCTCTGGACTCTTCAACAGGATCGCTAGAAAATATCCTCTAACCTGTACGCGTTCGCTGCTCATAAAACCGGCTACACGGCTTCGAGAATGTAACCCATCGTTGCGATAGCACCTACGTTCGACCAGTAACCCACAGTCTACGTTTTCAAACGCGATGTTCTTCTACTATGGTGATCATAATTCGTTCGACGAATGGAGATGGCTAGGGTCCACTTTGGAGGAACTTTACGAGATCGACGCGCAACAAGGTGGTTCTTGTCATCGAGCTTGGATGCAGTACAGTCCAACTAGAAAGTTTGAAAGCCTTGTAGCATTGAGAGGAAGGTTGTTCGTATTTAGATAAGTCGGTGTTGCATAGTAAAAATAATATAAAAATAATATAATATTGATTTCAGAATAAAATACATAATATTTTTAGTTGTTATGAAAATGTGTTTAAATAACATAAGAAAAAAATTTTTTTTTAACAAGGAAGAATTTTCAACAGGTTTTCTTAAGGTAGAATTATAGCGCTCATTATATTGTGAAACTTTTATTTAAAATATTTTTCTCTGTCTCTTGTACTTTAAGAGATATACGCGAAAAATTGAAAGTGTCGATTTGACTTTGAGGTTAGTTTTCACATCCTTAAAGTGCGATTGGGTCCAAATGAAGTACACCGTTATTCTTGTCTTGGATCACTCTATAATCCCACAAAGTTTCATTCAAATCGGTGATTGACAGTTCGCGCTTTCAATCAGTTTTGTAAAAATGTCCCTGCACTTTTTCTAACTTACTCCACACAGACTGTTAAAATAGCATTGAAATGTACACAGAACAAAAATAGTATAAGCACTTTCCAAAGGACTTTATTAAACTATATTTTGGAAAGCATTCATGGGCTGGCTAACTCATCTACCAAATCTCTTTGAGATAAATAGGACAGAGTTTGCAGCGCGCGAAATCAAACCACAACATGGAAACGGTAGTGGCACCTAAGTAAAGAGACCGAAGTCCAGTCGTTCCAATTTACCCTAACGAATCGTTTCACCAAGATCGACCGGTGCACGGGAAAACGCGGTGCATCGCGAGCCAGCTCGAGTTTTCCTTAAACCAGGCCAGGAGAATCGCGTTGCTGAACCAACAAGCGTATCCGGTTAATGGTAGCTACCGGATAGGTACTTCGTAGCCCAGAAACGAATCCTGGTAGCTGCGCTCCCGGTTGCCCATGTATCAAAGTTGGCCACTGCATTCCCGATGTACCTACGTGTGTCGAATCCGAGAGGTGGCCTCGCCAAACGTACGGGGACAGTTTAACATTTACTGTGCCATCGTTTGCGTCTAAATGGTATTTGTCTAATTTACTCAGACGTGAAGCCAGTCAACGCTGGACCAGGGCTAGAGGGGGGGGACAGAGAAAGGTGGGACCGTGGATTTAATACCGCTTTGAAGCGTATCGAGCCACCGTGTCACAAGCAGCAGCGTACTCGAGATCCTCCATTCTGTTCTCTAAACATAATTAACAATCACCCAAGATCTATCAAACAGGCCGGAAATTAGTGTGCACGAAGTACAGCTCATGACGATCGCAGCCTCCGCGACTGCCTTCGCTTCCAGAATAGAATTCTCGAACAGATTTGCACCTGGAAATTTTGGGAGAACGACTGTCTGTACATGTTTAGTGTCGCTTCCAGTTCGATTACAGAATCTCTAGAGGTATAGTCACCACAGAAGCACAAGCATATTATGAAAAGTTACTTAGGAATATCTTAAGAAGGTCCAACAAGGTGAAACTATTGTTTGTGTTCAGAAAAGGTCTGCAGAAGGGACAGGAATGAGAATAGTTAGAGCTTAGGTAGACCCACAGTTTTCAAAAGGTGCTCTACCTTCGCCCACGGGTAGAAAACGAAAAGAAGCGTACTACTATTTCATAAATCGCCGTCACTTGGGGACCAGAGTCCAGGTGATAGTCAAGAAAAAGGCATCATCGCAACCGGAACAATACGTCAGCTTAACATTTTTAAAAACGTTATTGCATTCGATAACACAAAGCTGGACCTAAGTGAAGCTAGGGAGGGGAAACGTGTCACAAATCGAGCGGAATTTCACATTTTTGAACGATGACAGCAGAATCCTCGTGAAGAGGAATCCAGCAGAAGGTTGGAAAAGGGAAAGAAAGAAGGGTTCGCGATTCGTTGGACTTAGCGGGGGCGTTATTGTGGCTGAAAAAGAAAGCGGAGATGAGAAGCTTGGAATAAAATATTTTGACGCGGCGGTATTCATTCCACGGTCGTTGGAATATCTTAGTTCGCTACAGGGCGGATCGCGAACAAGAGTCGATGTGAATATTTCATCGCCGTAATATTACCCACTTCTGTAATCCTCTTGCCGTGTTCAAGAACGTTCTGCTTTAACGAGATGCTTCTTTCTCGGTTGTATTAGCCGGGCTCCGGATGCATGCTTTTTGGAGTTCCTCAACTTCGTTTCCATAATTCAGGCCCCTACTATTCCGATGTCTTCTTCGTCCTACTTTCCCTTTGAATCGAAAGTAGAATGAGCATAGACGGGAAGCATGTGGTAATTTCAGAGTTGCATAAGATGTTGCTTGAAATACAATGGTACCTAAATATTAAATAGTTCTCCTTCATATTTTTCACTTGGTAAATATATTTCTCGATGCCTTTTGAATTTTAATTGAATTTAGGAAGTACATTTCATTGAAACAAGAGGTATAATAATAACATTTGAGATGAAATTAAATTTAATTTAAAAGTATGATTTCTTCAACTGGGTATATCATTTCTTAGGTAACTTTACTTCTGCCCCCAAGGTATATTCGCAGAATTTACACATAGAACACTTACACTTCAGCCGTGTAATTATTAACCCTTTGCACTCAAGAAGTGACTGTTAGTCACCAAATATTAGTTTCGCAAATTTTCAGACTTTAGTTAGTCTGTTTGTTAGTTAGACTCAGAGGTTAAATAGAAATATATGTAAATTTTAGCGTATCACTTAACTAAACTAAATGACGTTTAATATAGGAGAATCTTAGTAAACATTTCAAATTTGAGAATTTTTAAAGTTAGTATCATTAGACGACTAACACTCACCTTTTGAGTGCAAAGGGTTAAAACAAAGATATCTGTATAGCATTGTGGTGACATGGAACCTCTGCATGCGTTCCAAGGATGCGTTTCAAACACTTTACAACAGGGCCTGAACGTCTGTCCATCCTTAGGTCCAAATGGCCAGCCGACCCTCATTACCATGGGTGTTTGACTGCAGACTCATTAGAATCCGGAAAACATTCGCAGAGTCCTTTCCATGTCTCCACATTTCCCCCCTCCCAAAGCTTCCAGAGAATATAAAAGCCAAAGTTCCCAGTCAGTCAGTCAGTCAGTTAGTCAGTTAGTCCACATCAACCTTGCTACCACATGTATTACAACACAAATAAAGACTTCTCCAGCATTATTTATTGTTTAACCCTTTATCTGACAAGCATTGAAATTTCAAATAAACAAATTTGGGAGTTATCCAAGTTAAGTACATATACCCTTTCTAAGAGAGTGAACAGCTGAAAAAACTTCATTAGCATAATTTATGCAATGGGCATAAATAATTAGGGGATGTTGCTCTTTCACATGCAAGCTGCTAGAAACACATGTTGAGGTCAACATTACCAGATAAAGGGTTAAAATAGCATCTGAAACGCTTTCACCCGAGGTTTCATGTAACCCCGAACGATCTTCACCGTCATGATGGAAGAGATCCGTGTTTGAAACGTTTCCCCGATAAAACACTATCAGCAACTCGGTATAAACGTCGGCGGGATAGATACAGAGAACGAGAAACGGGGAACGAGGGCAAGAAACGGGGCATTATGGTAGCTTAGAGGCAAATAGGGATATTAGAAGTTCCCTGCTAATTTCACCTAATAAATCGCGCGTTCGCTCGGCGCCGATGCAGCGCACATGCGAAATTAGCCGGGGGACGCGGAAATTGCGGGGGCGGAGAACTTTATCGGGCAGCCGACGTCGACCGGCTTTAATTTATCTCCTGTCCTGGCCTTTCGTTCTCTCCCGGTAAAGCGGCACGCATAATCTCGGTCCCGCGGAGCCCGGACGTTATCGGTTGCACCTGAAGATCGGGTTGTCTCTACGATATTCGAGATTTATCGTCTTAATTTCAATGGGCACGCTCGGTCGGACCTATTAAGTTATCGCTGCGCCGCTGATCTCTTTCAAGGATCCAAGTTTGCGTTAACCGGTGGATTACCATGGGAGCGAGAACGATTGTTATACGTCTAATGGAAATCTGTAGTGTCACGTAAAAACTTTGATACAAGGATGATTGAGGGCAAGAAATTAAAAATGCAGGACTAAATGTGGCAAATGTGATTATTTGGAATATTAAGTAATAATAATCTCGACTTGATAGAACAAAAATAGAAGAAAATGATAAGGAACAATGTGATATACACATAGTTAGCAATACTACTTTTTAATTATTATAAAAGGAGGATTTACATATATTATTCTCAAAATAATAGTATGGTGGACGTAAAAAATTCTCTTTTATGTAATAAAAATCTTCAATGTCATTCAAAAGCTCTGATACTAGAATAATTAAAACAAGAAATTGAAGATGTTGCACTAAATGTGCCAAATATGATTATTTAGATTATTAAGTAATAATAATCTCATCACATCACATGCTTAGAAATACTATTCTTTAATTACTATAAAAGTAGGATTTATATATATTAAGTTGATTATCGTCATTCTCAGAATAATAGTATGGTAGGCATAAAAGATTCTTCTTTGTATAAAAATACCTTAAACGTCATGCAAGAGCTCTGATATAAGGATAATCGAGGGCAAGAAATTAAAAATGGCGTCCTAATTTGGCCAAACATAATTATTTGCAATATTAGGTGACAACACTTGTAACATAAACTAATAGTAATCTCATAATGTCAAATACATAACAACATCATTTATTAATTATTATGAAAGGAGTACTTATGCATTTTAAATCGATCAATGTCATTTTCAAAACAATAATACGCTGAGCATGAAGGATCCTCCTGTCTGAATGTTGTCAGAGTTAAGCTTTGATATCTGTCATCTACAATCATAGCATTTCGCAGCGTGCTCGTGATACAACCAATTAGACACAAGAATTTCCTTGGAATCACAAAGAGGAGACTAGCAACGCGTCAACGGTAGCAAACCAGACGAATTCCAGCGCCTCCGGGCTCATTCTCCTGGAGAATCGTAATTGGGCCACTCGACGAACCAGGGTACCCAGGGTTGCATCACGATCCGACCCGGTGAGAATGGCAGCTATTGTCTATGAAACGTGTGCGGGCGGTTTATCGGTGCACGAGATCGCTTTATTGATTTTGGCCGTTGCCATCAAGATACCCATTGCCGGCACAGCTAACAATGGCCACTGTTAATGATCGACTGCAGCCAGAAGTTACGGGTTCCATCGTGATTCATGATTGGCCAACGTCAGTGTATCCCTCGATACACCTCGAAAGTGATACAGTCGGTAGAAAATTTGCACAGCGTTTCACATCATGTTATAACACTTCATGACTAAGGTTGCAACTTTCACGAAGTGTCAATTTTTGATTCTAATTGGAACTTCGTTGTCAGACAGATCAGAGTCTAGAAATTTACATATCGGATACAGTCCAGGGGATTTGTAACATTTTTGCATGCGTTATCTTTGACAGGATGCACTTTTGTTATACTTAGAGTTAGAGGCACAGTAGTAGTCATACGTTTAAGATGCGGACATTTGCTGAAGTAGCAATTACTAACTTTGAAATAGACTGATAAAATTTGTTTGTTCGGTTCAGTTTACAAAATTTTCAATGAAACGCTAAATTTAGTTAATGAATGCTTTGGCATACACGAACGCATCGTATAATTGTGTCAATGTAACGATCAATTTGTGATCAAAAATCTAATTCAGTTTCAGTGTTCAAGTAACCAGGAATGGTATAATTCTGAACTCAATTTGTATCAATATCCCATCCAGGTTCCTATCCGTATCTTTGAATCTGAGCGTTCACGAAGATCGATCTGCGATCGCTTTCATGCAACACTACCTTTCTCATCCCATGCCGAAGCAATCTCGCCATAAATCTGTTTGCGCATCGGTACTGCTCGCGTGCACGTGGTGTTTTACACCGCCACGTGTAATCCCTCCGAATTCCGCGATCCGAGGCCAGAAATAACACCGCGGCTACTCGCAGTTGGCGTAACTCATTATTATGGCGCCGACAACTTGCGGTCAGCGCTATCCTGACCTTTGCATTCGAGCCTCTCCCGTTTCCTTATTGCGCTTCTCGCCCACAGATACATCATTCGCCACCATATCTAATGACGCTAGCTAGCATGAATGGAAATTGAACTGTAGCATAGCACACTATCGACGAGAGATGAATCTAACTCGAACCTAACTCTAATCAAATTTTAGCGTAACCTGCTCATACTTAGTGAAATCTAATGACCAGTAGATATTCTATTTGATCATGGAATTAGGTTCTTTGATGGTTCAAAGAGAAGATTGATAATCATTTGTCCATCATGAAGAAAGTAACTTCTCTCAGAAGGGAAAATAAATGTAACAATTGATGGTGGTGAGCAAAAGGTCCACAGGTGGCAGATTTAGAATTCCTAACTCTAATCAAATTTTAGCCTATCCTACTCATACTTGGCGAAGTCTAATGACGAAGGTAGTTGAAATTGTACCAGTAGATATCCTACTTTGATCATGGTACTAGTTTCTTTGATAGTTCAAAGTGATGATTGATAACCATTTGTCCATCATGAAGAAAGTAACTTCTCTCAGAAGGGAAAATAAATGTAACAACTGATAGTGGCGAGCAAGAAGTCCACGGTTGGCAGATTTAGGATTCCTCTTTCAGTTCGCTGAAGAGCACTTCAAGTCTGCGGTAGTGCATGGTAGTTCAATGGGGCGCCATTGTCGCATGCTTCTAGAATGACCATAAATATTCCACACCTCATCTCTCTCCAGACCGCGGTCGCGTCCACGAGCAGGAGATCCCCGACACTGCGGTGTAAAGAGCCGCAAAGGGTATTCCCCGCCGTGCTCGCGTTAACTCGCCTCGCCTGGACGGCAACAGATCGACGCAGCAGGTGCAAACCCGATACCTTTTCATCATAATCGTCGCTGATAATGGGCTTTAGAAGTTTTAAATTACCGAAAGAGCGATCCGAAATGCTTCAAAGTCAGCTGCATTCACACCGGTCGCCGGATACGGGGGCTCCTGATGTATCCGGCGACGTTGAAAAAAATTGTTCGCTCCGCAAAAAGAGTGGCCAGCCGATTAGTCGTTGTCAAAAGCTTGAATGAGTATCGGAAATTGTGATCTTGCAGCGACCGAGGGTGGTCTATCTCTTGGTCAGATTGTTTCAATCAGCTGCATAGATCCGTTGATGTAGATTATTTGGCATAGGATGGATTATTCGTCGCTGAACAATAACAGCTATTCATTTGCTTGTTCACAAACGTAATACTTATATGAGGTTACGTTGATGTTAGCCAAGAGTTGGGCCGTGAAACTACCAGAAGTTACAGGTATCCGAACCTCAATACTCGGGCATCATAAGATGAAATCGGGTTCTATTGTGTAAATCATCAGGTATCCGAAAATACTAGGTATCAAGTACATAAACTGAAATTGAGTATCGAAAACATTCAGGTACCTGAAACTGGCATGGGACTGCAAACAGATCTGGATATCCGAAATTGACGGTTGTTGGTAAAGCATTCAGGTACCCGAAATTGAAATGAGACAGTTGAAAGTTGGGAGTACCTAAGTTTGAAAACAGGTTTCGGAAAATTTTGACTTCATGAAATTGAAATTATACATTAGGGCATGTATGGTATCTGAAATTGAAATCATGTAACACGACATTTTTGGTACCTGAAATTCAAAATGTGTGTCGTTAATTTTGAAATACCCATTTTAATTTGGAATCCCAAAAATTGTTTAATTCCAAGACTATCCCAAACAGAGTTTCCAACCCGATGCAAACACGAAATTTCGAGTACCTGCACGCCTTTAGTGAATAGTAATATTAAATTGTCAAACAGAATAAATATATGGGAAGTGATACCTTGTAGGCCAGTAATATGAAATGGTAAACATTTCATATACGTAGTACCTATTCGAATACAAGAGGATCTATCTTGCCTGAGTACATATTGAGCCTGATCTGCTCCTTGATAATAACCATCCAACCTAATGGCATACCGTGTAGAGTTTGTTATAACGTGATCAAGAATCGAACAAGCGACGACGCCAGGTGAAAGTTAAAAATTCAAGCTCGTTAAAACATGAGAACGGCGTCCAATTTCGGAGATCGTGGAAAGCGATTTCTTTCGAAATCCTTCGGAAATCGTCGAATCACCAACACTTTGGAGAGACGTGTACAATGTTACAACGGATACGATGATCATGAAGTATCCTCCGGTTTCGAGCGAAAAAGGAAAAAAAAGGAACAGAAAGGTGTGGGGCGATACGCAGAGAGCGGAGGGGAGGGTTCATCGCGTTGCTGCCCGAGTCATTATTTCGTTTAAGACGAAAACGATGTTTCGTGCGGCCGCGGAGACCGTGAAAATTGCCTCGAGCTGGATCCTCTTATCAAATAAAAAGACGGCCGCGTTGTTGGCGCGTTGGTGCAAGGCAGAGCGAAGACAGAGAGAGAGAGCTTTGGCGTGGAGAAGAAAAGAGGTGGTGCTCGGTCTTACGGACGTGCGAACTGACAGGAGTCCATCCCAGATATCCAGCAAGAAGGTTCTCGTTTTGCGGCCGGTGCCCACCATTTTTTTTTCTCTCTCTTTGCGCCATCACCGGGGCTATACTTACGCCGGCCCGTACTCATTATTTCCCATCCGTTCCTCTCTGTGAGACCTTCTTTCATATTTAACCCGTCCATGGCTTCGAAGCTTTCGGCATGTTTAATTTAATCGGTATCGACGCCCTCGACCGACTGAACCGTGCAAGCGGGACAGAGCCAAAGAGCCTTGAACGTATAACCACCATGTATATTCCGCCTCTTCCACTGTTGGGTCCCTTCCACCACACGGGTGTACCTCGTGACACGTTCCGCACGTTTGTTTGCACGCGTAAAAAGGCGCGATCGGCAGGCCCTGCGAACGGAACGAATGGATTCTCATCGGCGTCATGGTTTGACGCATTAAAAGACGGTGGTGGTCTTAATTTCTTAGCGATCGAAATCGTGCTCACGGGTGTTGGATTGTACAGGCACATGCGGCTAAAGAACCTGGGAAGGTATGGTAAACACAGGGATGGCCAGGTGTCTTGGATTGGCTCGGGCTACGTCTGAAACCGAACCCCATTCTACGTCGCGAATGCAACCCTTTGCAATCCTATGTCCAACTAATTATTAATAAGGTACATATAAAAGGTCTGTTGGACCAGAAATCGTAATTTCAGCACACTGTGAAAGAGTTAAACAATCGCCGTAACAAGGCGATTCTTTTCCGAATGTATTACAAACGGATTATGATACGAACTCGTGCGCTTTCCGATCACGTCGTCGATCGCACGCAGCAGGAGGAGCGAAGCGCGAGCTTGTTGCCAGGACCAATTATAACAGGATTAATCAGCGGAAAGCTGGCGCGTTGTTAATTAGTGCTCTCGATTTCCGTGTCGTAATGTTTTGAAATTTCGTTTCATTATAATTATAATCTATACACGTGCTCGTCCCATCGAAATTTTAATTATCGTAACACGATACGTAGCTGCGCGCGAGCCTTATCGATTCTTCCCGTTGCGACTCATATGCTCAATATTTCACACAACACGCTATCGTACACGAACACAGGGTATAAGTGAGATTTATGTGTAAATATATGGGAACAATTTATTTATATTACTATAATATAACAAAAAAGCTCTCTCTCTCTCTCTCTCTCTCT